>VDFB02363264.1:65117-189484 GCA_007258455.2 Sequoia sempervirens
GACTATTATCTATGGAAACTTGTTGATTGGGTGTCCTGAGTGCTATTGAACAGAGACTTGGACATAGTAGGGTCTGAACTATTGGTGTCAGTGTAATCTCAGTAGTTCCTGAGTGCTCTATAGGTGCTAGTGTGATCTTCATCAAGGGAGATTTTGAATCAGGTGCTCAATCCCATTGACTAAACCTCCTGCGAGAGCAATTGCCATTGTGATTGCCTCGAGGTTTCGGCCAAATTTCGTATGCCAAGTTCATGCTTGGTACCTATACCGGGCGATGATTGTGAGAGAGCCGTGGTAGTGTGGTATAACGCCACCATGGGAGACTTCCACTTTACCAAGAAGTAGCTGTTGTATCACCACAATCGATGACAACCTTGTGACTAATTGGCTGTAGCGCTGCGTAAAATCAGCCATACCACGGTGAGCCTTAAGCGGACTAACCCCGAGGTGCAGACTCCGCGATACCACCTTCATACCATGCCGTGGGAGCCTCTAACAGGTGCGTAGTGTGGTATACCACCATGCCGCAAGATCATGTCGCCGGTTCAGCAAGAGGTGCTGCGGTGTGGCGAATCCATACGCACTTGGTTTACTATTGCGTGTAGTCACCGCCACACCAAGAGGTGGTGTTGTGTCTTGGCTATGGAAAGGTGGTAAATTTGAATCTATTTGGTCAGATGAAGGATGTTGACTCTGGCCAACCGCCAAAGTGGTTGATGTTCATCGAGGATCATGAATGAGCTGGAGTAGTCTTTTATTCAATGTCCAAGACCCAAGCTGATGGTTGGTCCAACAAGGAAAGTCGAACTCCGACTCACGCAGGGAAGTTGGAATCCATTTTGTCAGCTTGAGAATGAATGGTATAAACATTGAACGCTCTACAATAAGAAAGATAGGGAAGATCTAGGCAGGCAGCTATGCCGCCGAAATCTCTCCCCGAGCAGGGTCATCATCTTGGATTGGATTCGTTATTAATCCGCGACCGTGATAACGGGTGAGAGCATTGTAACAAAGGCGTAAGGTTGTAATAGACTAAGAGGTTGATCGCGGAAATGTAAAAGGGGAGAGAGGGAAATAGAACCGAGTTTTTGCTAGTTTATCTCTAGAATGAAACATGATGTAATCTCTATAAAGGATTAGTGCTTGAGTTGTATTTGTAACTATTTTGTTGCATGAATAATACAATGGTGATCTGGGCTTTTGGAGTGTGGAGTTTTTTACCCGAAAGGGTTTTCCCCACATAAATCTGTGTGTTTTGTCTCATCTTTCATGTTTCATGTTTCTTGGTTAGAATTTGCTAATGCTTGTTGTTGAAACTGGATTTGCATGAGTTTCTCTCAGAAGGGTTAATGTGGGAAATGCATTGTGTCTAATTTCACTTTGTGGCACATTTATACATGTCTTTGAGGCAATTTAATGAAATTCAAAGTTACCGAAGGCACTACTGTTCTTGGAGGTTTCTCCGAGAGGTTAATAGATTAGTGATAATCTTTGAGAGAAGTGCAAAGATAAGCAAAGGAATTATATTTCATCAATAATATTTTGTCTGTAATTGTTGGTTGCAATTTTTTGATGAATACATGTTGCACATCAAGATTAGGGAGTGTATAAGGAATCTGCAAGAAAACATGATTGATATTTGAAGATAAAATTGGTCACTTTCTCAACAAGTCCCTTCTTTCAATGGATGAGATTAGGGAATATGACATGTGGTCCAATACTTTTTTGTAAATGTTAGACAAATTATTTGATTAACTACTTGAATGTATAAATATAATTATCAAAAAGGATCAAAACTAATCTAACATGGTCTATTTCAAAGATCATTAGAATGGTTTTCCTAACAACACATCATAAAAATTAAATTCACTACATAGTGTTGTGAATGAAAAAAAATGACTTAGAGGGTTCCCTTTTCCATTATGTTTCTTGAATTGAGGTGCTTCAAATAGTTAGGGAAGAGGAGTGCTAAAGATATGTTAAACTAATATATTATGTCTATAATAAGGTTGAATCAATAGTTGGTAAGAAGTATTAGATAATATAGAAATTTTATTTTGTAACTGGACAACATTCAAAAGAAGTTGGTTTAGGATAGGATCAGTTGTGTGAGTATAAGAAGTTGATTTATAGACTATAAATGTGGTGATGGTAAAGATAGGGGGCTAAGAAGAACAAAGACCCAATGGAATAAATCTAGAGGAATAATTAGAGGAACAACCCAAAAATAATCCTAAAGAAGGTGCAACAATTTTTGTCATAGGTGTTGTCACTATATGACTAGTAGGCGCTGACATTGACATAGATATCTATGTGCCACTAATGTTTGAATGTGAGTCTTGTAGGTTACCCAAGATTGAAGTATAGGAAGGGAAATTACTATGAACAATGTGTGCCAAAGTTTGAAGAAATCAAGTTTTTTGTTGTCAAAAACTAGTATACTATGGATGGTATCCACAATAGGAGCACCTAGTGAAAAAATATCATTAGACAAATAATTTTTAAAGTCACATATATTTTATTCTAAATTTTTAATCTTCTCAAAACTTAATCTTAGGCTATTTTCATGATCAATATTACCATGTAAAGAGGTTGATAAGATAGTTGGTGAAGTGGGGCTTGTAGACATGCAATGGAGAGGTGAGTTTAGATAGTTAGACATGCATGTTGTAAATTTTTCTTTAGAATTTTTCTGAATAGGAGTTATAAATGATCTAGATTATGACAAGTTTAAATTACAAATACTTCTTCTAACTATATTTTTTAAAGAAAGATATTTGTTTGTAAAACTCATAAGATTATTTACAACACTCAATCTAACTTTATTGTAGGTATCACAATCAAAAGAGGTGTGAGTAATTGATTTAAATTTTTTGAGAGTTTTTAAATGTTTTTAGTATTTTTTTTGCATTCGACTAAGGTTTGAAGTGTAAGAGTGTAATTTAACTAAAATATAATATATTAAATTGCTTATAACAAAGGAAATAAATTTCCTTGAGAATAAACTTCTTATACTAACATCTAGATGGATCAAATAATTTATTTTGTGGTTTTATAAAGCCTTTTGTGCTTATAGTTGGAAATTTAAATTGAATGGTAATAATTTTAACAAAAGAGTTCCAATTACAACAAACTATCATAAATATCTCTCTTTGTACTAGAAAATAAAATCTAATTCTTACTAAAATAAAAAGTAGATGTCTTAAGGATGATTATGTAGTCTTATGGAAGCCTCATCCATGGACCCCAATACATAGTGTGGACATCCTCATTGCACACTATAATCCTATACAAACATGATGAAAAAAGACTGAATACCTTAAAATCTATGCCTACATGCATAGAAATAGAAATCATAGGCCCATTTGTGTGACTTTTATTTAAATGAATGGAAATATAGAAAAACCCAACCAAAAGGAATAGAGGAAATTATGGAAAAGGATAGATATTACTTGAGACTTGTACTTTCTTCCTATTTAGATCATTGCACATTAAAAAATAAATAAAAAATATTTGGGTGGTTGTTTAGGGGCTTGCCTCAGTCAAACCCCCATCTTGATCTTCCAACCTCCACAAATAACCAAGATTGATTTAATAATACATTTTGATAAATAAAAAAATATGCATATAAAAATTTCTTAAATAACATATGAATTGTTTAACCAATATATTCAAACATAGCATGCTAACACCAGAACATCTATTTACTAGCATGAGTAGAATTATAGTGCCAACAAAAAAGAAGCTTTAATAAAGGGATGTATCCTCTTAATTCCTAATCTTGATTTTTTAAAAATTTTCTAGACAATATCCCAATTCAAAAGAGAAATACTATTCTTTTATTTAGTACCTATCTAGACATGTTTTTAATTTGATCAATCCTCTCCACCATGAAAGAAATGATATTGAATAATGAAAGATAGTAAACAAGAAAATTTTGTAAATAATATTAAGAAAATTATACTTTCCAACTTAACACAACAATTTTATTTTCCATCCATTCAAATTTTTTTGGACTCTCTCAATAATACCATAATAGTATTTATTTTTCAATTTCTTAGTAGAAAAAAGGATACCAAGATAGATAGTAGGGAGATCATCCTATTGACACCCCATAATTATAACAATTTTAGTTTTTAGGGAGACTTGAGTATTGAAAAAATAGAAAACACTCTAGGTAAAATTAACATACTAACTAGAAGCTTTAGCATAATTATTCAAAAAAAATTATCATTGTATATCTTCCACAATATAAGAATCTCTAAAAAGGATAGTATCATCCACAAACTACTTATGAGATGGAGGTAAAGAAGAATTAGTGTTATCCCCCTGAAGAACTCTAGTATCAATTAATTTCTCAATGTTTCTTTTAAATACTCTAGCAACAATAATGAAAATATAAGGGAGGATAGGAACTCCTTGTATTATAACTCTATCACAATAAAGAAACCCCATAGGAATTCCAATAATCATGATAGAGATATTAGACAATCACAATCTTTGATCTGAAGAATCCTTCCTTTGGGCCTATTTTTTTAAAAAAAACAAGCATGAAAGACCAAGACACTCTATCATTAGCTTGAGAAATGTCTAATTTTAGAGCCATTCATTGTTTTTAATTATTTTCCATGGATGAAATGATTTTATGAGTAGTGACGAAAGAATCCAAAATTTTCCTCCTCGAAACAAAGTCTTTATGATTCTAGAAAATAAGGTGGAGGAAATGTTTAATTTTGTAAAAAACCAGATTTTATAAGATTTTATAAATAATATTACAAATACTTATAGATTTTAAGTCCACTAAATTCATCATTTTTTTTTATGTGGAGCGTAATCACACTTCATGTTTAAATTTTCCCCACTTTTCTCAATGTGTTTTCCCCCCAAGTCAATTAATGGGGGAATGCAAGGGGGGGAATTTTTTTGTAACTACCCAAGATTATGAACAGTTTCATTGTTGCATTTGAATTTGGATAGTCACAAATTGAATAGTTGTAGCAAGGGTGCATGTGGAAGTTTTATAGTTGTGTGGTATTTGATTTTATCACTACAAGGTGTGTGAAGCATGTGGAAGAAGTTGTAGATTATGTTTTTTTCTATCTGTGATTAATGTAGGTTATTGCATTGAGTGCACAAAGCACTATGCATGTAAAAAAAAAGGAGTGGATATCAATTGAATTCTATTCCTACAAGTTTTAGTTGTTGTTGCATGTTATTTATATATTGAATTTGCTAGATATTAATCAATTAATGGACTTTTGTTTGTGGATGTAGCCAGAGAATTGGGTGAACCACGTTAAAAATCTCTTGTTGTCTCACTATTTTTTATTTGTTTTATTCCTCTATTATTCCACTGTGTATTTAATTTAATCTACATTTAATTAGTATTTTGAACCCTTTTTCTTGCCTAGAATTCCCAAAAACTTCTTCCTTTTTAGGCATGAAGATAATAAAATTAGTATTAATTTTTTTCAAAATTACACTAGATCTAAAGAAGTCTCTAGCATCTCCTAAAAGATCCTACCTAATAATTTGACAAAAATATTGAATGAAAGGAGGAAACCCATCATGAAAAAGGGCCTTATAAGCTCCAAAGGGGAAGATTAAAACCCTTGCTTCTTCCTCAAAGATATCTTAGAATATTTCAACATTATTCCTCTAACTTAACACATTAGGAATCACTTCAAAATTTTCTTGTTTACAACATATATCCTCTAAATTATCTTGAAGGATCTCCTTGAAGAAGGAAACCATAGTGTAAGAAATTGCATCATCTCTCTCTCTCTCTCTCTCTCTCTCTCTCTCTCTCTCTCTCTCTCTCTCCCAAATGCATCATGCTTGGTTCTTGGTTTTAGTTTTGCAACTTTCTTGAAGCTCTAAATTTTTTGAAGAAACAACAACCATCCTATCTTCTACATTTTATTTCTTGGCTATGAAATTGAGCAAGACAATAGGACTACAAATTTAAAATTCACCTTGGAGGTTTTTGATGGCTTCTTGGTTAGAGATTCATAATTTTTATCCTTCTTATTTTGGAATATTTCTCCTCATGCTAGTAAAGAAATGTTCTTGTTGTTAACATGCTATATTTGAATCTATTGGTTAAATCATTCATATGTTATTTTATAAATTTGATGGCTCACGACTGGTGGTATTAACCAAATCTACCATTATAGAGTGTTTCATGCTAAACAAGCAATCTCTCACCAAAATTGATCTTCAAAGGAGTGAGGAGGACTATAATAGATTAAGGAAGACTTATCAGAGTGATTATCTTCCAATATATATGAGGAAGAGTGCCAATAACAAAAGGATACTAGTTTCCCCATCTTGTGGTGAACCATTATCAGTTGATGATTCTTAAGTGTACTTGAAGAGGAAACACTTTTCCTTGTGTTAGGTGTTGGGAATAGATGCATAGGATAGGGTTCTATTCAGTCTTATGATGATGGACATGAGGATTCAAAATTTAGAGGTGAATATTGAGTTTGATTTTACTTCAATAATTGAAAAGGGGTTGCATGAGGGATTTCTTCAAGTAAGAGAAAACAAGGCTCCCATTACCTTCAAGCATTACTCCCTATTGTTCCATTTAATCTTGAGTAAAAATGTATATTGTTGGACCCAAATAGTGAACTTAAGAATTATTGATCAACAAGGAAAAATAATGCCAGTACAATGTTGGTACTATATTTGGGACAATAGGTGCAAGAATGGTGACTATGTAATTTTTCATGATGACTTTTAAATAAGAACTATGGCTACTCTTGGTAGTATTTCACCAAGGCTACCTTCTGAAATAAGGGAGTTGCTAAGACATTTGGCATTAAAACTAGAAAAGGGACATACACATAACTTCGGTGATTGGTTTTTCTTATCTCATCATACAATGATAAGGATTTATAGATTCCCTCAACCCTCCCACATTTTTCCCAAATTTGTTCCTCCTTGTTTGGAATTTTTATAATTCATGTGGAAGATGTTGTGGATAGAAAGGAATGCTATGAAAAAATATAAGAAGGTTACATTTGTGCCTAACTTGACATTGTATGGAGGGATCTCCATTGGTGCAGATACCCTTGAAGAGTTGCAAGATTATTTGAAGAGAAAATATTCTTCGAGATCTAAGGTGGAAAGGGTCTTTGACCCTGAGGGACATATAAATTTTGTAAGAAAAGTTATTCTCACCAAGATAGGGATCACCCATGGGCTGGATTATGATGAGGATGTGATAAGGAATTGTATCATTCCTCAAGAGGTGTTCTAAAGAAATAGGAAATGGGATATTTTGATGAAATTAGAGGAATAAAGGAAGAAAGAGGACCTTGATTTCTTAGGATTTTTTATGGAAGAGGGAAATTCTCTTAAGAGAATTGATTTTATGATTGATAACTTTGAAAATTTATATGATAAATTAGTAAAAGGACCTAAGAACAAGCCCACAAAGCCCACCAAGCTTCCTATTAAGGAACCGTGAGAAGTTATGATCTCTGAGCCTCCCTCTGATGAAGTTTCAGTGCATTATTGTTCACTAGTTTCACCTCCAGAGCAACCAAGGTCTAAGAGACAAAAGATCAATGATATAACTCCCTTAGTATCATATGAATTTATGGAAGAAGTAGGGGATATAGAGGAATTTTCTAGCATTCTAAGTTTCATGAACGATGATGTTGAGGTTGATTAACCACTTGTTGAACATGAGATTGAGGCTCATAAGCCTGATGCAAGGGAGGATATATAAGTAGATGGTGAACATGAGCTAAATGAAGATGAAAGAGTAATAACCTCTCTTAGGTTTGTGGAGGATGATTAATTTGTAAAGACTCTTGAGTTCAAAGATTTTTGGGTTAAAATGAAAATGGAGGAGTTTGAAGAAAGGGTAAAGATAAATAAAATGGGAAATAATGAATCTCAACATGATCAAATTGTGGCTCAAACCTTCAAAAATCTTAGGATAAATGAAGTGAATATTATTCCACAGAGGCTAGCGAAATGGTATTGAAGAGCAATATTTTTCTCATCCTAGTAATGGAATTGAAGAAAATGTTTTTTCTTGACCAAGTAAGAAATTAGGAAGATTCCATGTTATTTGTATAATTTGATTCAGGAGAAGGAATGAGTGGCACTAGGTATAACCCTAAGATTGAAACTTTAGCCTTTTGGGAAAAACAAAAGAATATAGAAAAGTCAATGTTATTGGATATAGTGCAAGAAATGAGGGGAGCTACAATGGTTAAAAAAATCAAGGGGGGTTCTACTTTGGAGGCATCCACCATGACAATGCATTCAACCATGTTCACTAAAGCTATTGTTAAGATTATGGAGCTCAAATTGATGGAATATGAAAAGGCCCAAATTGATATGAATTAAGAAGTAAATAGGTTGTTTATGGAGAATGTGAAACTAAACCAGCAATTAAAAGGAGTTGATTCTTCTCAAGGAAAGTAGATTGTGGATTATCAACCTTCCACATCTGAGGAATTTGGTGTTGGCATAGTTTCTATAGATCAAGTGAATGTATTAAAGCAAGGTTGGGAAAAGGAGATTGAAAACTTGAAGAAACTCAATGAGGTTAAAAAAGAAGGGGTGAGATGTAAAACCTTTGTTATATTGAAAAATGTTTTAGAGCATAGGGCCAAGCTTGTTATGGATAATACAAAAGATGTACATGACTTCTATCTTACTTTATCACAAGCATTAGAATAGATGAAGGATCATACTCCAATTTTAGATCCTTTGTTTAAGAAATTACAACCCATTCCTCACACTTTGGTGAGTTTTTGTAAAGTTCTACAAATAAGTCTGGATGCTCTAACAGCTTCGAAGCCCACTGAGAAGATGGTAAAGATGGTTATTGATGAATTTCAGTATATATTTGGGGAGAGTAAAAAAAAAAAGAAAAAGGAATCCTTCAACACACTCAAGCAATAGCTTGTACCAAAATTATAGGGAAAAATACTCATCTCAAAAGTCTTGATGATTGGAAGAAGGAATTCAATCAAATAGTTCCCAATGTAATCACTCATTTGCAAAAGGATCAGGAAGTAAATGTTAACAATTTCAATCTAATTCTAGATGGAATAGTTGCATTGGATTCAAGCTATTCCAAGTTTGTCGTGGAAGTCAAGGGATTGTTGAATAAAAGGTGGAAGGATCATTTGGTAAATGCGCCACAAATTCAAGAGTATAAATGGCCAAATGATTATATAGTGTTTTAGTGGGAACATGAATATTTGGCCCCTCCTAAAAATTATTCTTGTCTCAGAATGTTGCAAAGTATTCAAGTGTTTTGAAGAAAGAACCTTTCTAAATCCATCAATCATGGGTGCATCATGATTATCAACGGACCTTGGACATGCTCCATTTCTATGATGTTTTATTTCCATAATTATTCTCCTACATCTATTGTATTTGTGTACTACTTTGGTCGATGCAATTAGTGATAAATAAAAGATAATTCATGTAATACAAAGTTGTTATGCATCTGGGTAGGTACTTGAAGGGTATTTTTGAATTGTATCAGTCTAAATGTTATCTCTTCCTTCATCTACCTGTAAGAAGGAAACCAAGACTAGTGGAAAAAGGGAGCATTGGTTTTTTGGGGAAGAAGCTATACATTGTAAAAAGGGCCTTTTTAAATAATAGTAATGGAAAGAAAGCAATAATTTGGTGCCCAAATTATGGTTTCAATTTTTTTGTTAAGGTAAACAATAATAATTATCTAGTTGTCTCCAATTTGATGTTTTTATTGTTATTTAAATCAATATATCAACTATAAGTCTGGTTTATCAAAGAAAATTCAAGTTTTGTGTTGTCTATTTGATTGATTTCTTCAAGTAAGAATTAAATTCATTCGAATGAGTCACAATAACCTAGAAGTTTCAATTTAGATTAAAAAGAACCTACTAATTAATTTCTTGCACATTTATGCAATTCATAAACATCAAAGTGCTAAATAATTTGAGGTATAACTAATAGGAGGACACATATCAATCTATATTTTGACTTCGTTACCTACTAGAAGAAAGGAACCGATAATTTTATCCCCAAAATAATTCCTTATAAAACCTTTTCTATATGTTTTAATGTTTAGTTGTAGGATTACGAGTAGTAGTTTGTTTTGTATTTGAATTATCTATTTCAAACCCTCATGCTAGTGTGAAATAGATTGATAGAGGATGATTTAATTTAGAAAATTGCGATCACACAAACTTTATAATTTGTATGAATTTTTCAATCTACTTGATTATTATCAGTTTAATCCTAGAGAATTAACAATCATTGGTGATAAAGGTACTCCCACCTAGGCATAATAGAGCCTAAAGAGCAGGGAATTCTAACCATCATGGTTATTTCAATTGTTGGATAGATCACTTGTTAAACCTGATCATAAAGCTTGGCATACTTTTAGGGTTTGACAAACTGTTGATTTGAGAATGAATAGATTGGTGGCTTTGCTGGGGAGTTGCTTGTAATAAGAAAAGCATTTGAATCTTATCCCAGAACTCTATGAAATTAAAGTTGTTTTAGTTTTCCTCTTTTCAAGAAAAAAAGGTGGTGACTCTTGTTAGAAATATTTGTGGAATTTTTGTATGAGTGATCAATTGAATCTTAAATTAGAAAGGTTAAGTTTTAGACATCAGAGCATTATAGTTTCTACTAACATGGAAGGTAGAAGATCCTTACACCAAGGAAACTTAAATAATTCATTGAATAAAGATAACAATAAAAAATGGTTAGAGAGGAATAAAGATGGTTCAAAACCCCCTCCCACTTCAAATGTATCTACCAATAATGAAGGATCCTCTATAGATGCACTTGCAATTATTGAATTTCTTGAGAATCTTCAAAATGAACAAGAAAGTGCCTCAAAACAACATTTTAATATATATAATGTAGTCCTTTATTTATGATTGGATTACATAGCAATGAAAAGTTTCCACCAAGATATTCTCACAATATTCCTAAATAGAATAGCATATACAAATATATATTTCCATTTAAACCTGATCCCCAAAAGATAAAAATAAATTGAAGACCATGTGGATGAAGGAATGAGATAGGTTGAAGCAAGAAGAGACTATGAGGAGAGAATGAGCAAGCAATATGGTTAAAAACTCACAACATAGGCCTGGGGAGAATACACCTCAAATGGTATGCTTTAATGATGCCCATGTTGTTTCTACTTCACCAAGATAATCAATTGATCATGAGTTAAAATGAGAGCTAGAACAAATGTTAGCACAAGTTGAAAGGCTTAAGTTGATAAGGAAAATTATGTATTAGCTCAAGATCTACTCTAGTTGAGTGCCCAACCTCCTTCAAATGTGCCACAATATAGACCCATATGTAATCAATTTGGATATGTGAATACAAGCAGTCCTTTGATCCCACAAATGCTCCATAATGTAGTTGGAAATATTGGAAATACAAGTAATGCTCATCATACACAACAAAATATTTCTGCACCACAAGCTTCAAATACAATGAGTATTCTAATAATTTCTTAGCCTATTGGGAATGCTTATCCTATTCATCATGGTTAGGTAAGAGTGAGCTATGCAAATCATGGATATAATCAGTATGTTGGGTAGTATCAATATTGATATCAATCTCCACATCAAAATATTCAAGGAAATATGAACACTCTTGCAGGTGTTAACCAAAATGTGCAGCAAGGTGTGTAATAACAACATCAACAATATCAGCCTCATCAAAGAAAAAATATATTTGCAAGGGGACCTATGAATGTAGAAATATTTAGATAGCTTAATTTCTTTGGTATTCAAGGATACCCAAATGCAATTGGCAATGAGGTAAGAAATGTAGTCCCAAAGTTCTTAGGAAAAAATGCAATCTTAGGGGAAGATTACATAAAGGAATTCAAAACAATCATGGAAAAATTTTATATACAACATGAGAAAATTTATATGAAGTTGTTCGTGCAATCATTATTTGAGGATCCAAGATATTGGTATAAAAACTTTCCTAATGCTTCCATCATTTCTTGGGCCGAGTTCAAAAGACTATTCAAGGAAAAGTATGGGGATCATTCTAACCCAAAGTTTTCCCTACATGAGTTAAAAAATATTCAGAAGAGTTATAATGAATCAGTTTCATATTTTAACACTAGATTCATTAAGTTTTTTAATAGTATTCTACCTCATTTGAAGCCTACGGATCCTATGTTCCTATTGTTTTACCTGAATCCATTTGACCCAAAGACTGGTTATAAAATTAGAACATGGAATCCTCCTTTCCTCAATGAGGCATTCAGAGTTGCTCTAAATATTAAAAATAATAGAAAAGCCTTAGGAAATATTGGTAGAAGGGCTAAGGTTAAAATATTACAAAACCCTAAGGTCTAGCAAAATAAGCAGCCAAGAGAAGATGATAAGCTTGATAAGCTTTGGAATGTTGTGAAATATTTATCATATAAAGTATCAAGGAGTGAGAAGGGGATGTCTCATGATAAATCTAATTATCATTGGAATGAGAGGTCAAGATTGCATGACATGCCTTATAAAACAAACTAGAAATATGGAAGGCCCTTAGATAGTTATCAGAAGTAGAGTTCCAATAAAGATACCCTTGATCTATTGAAGAGGCATGGAGCTAAAATGGTAGAAGATACTCCATGGTGTGTACCTTGTAATTTTTCCATTCTCCTAAGTGCAGTTTAGTTTCACAATCAATTCAAGAAAGCGAAGCACCATATGATCAGGAAAGGGATGACCACACTATCAATATGTTGGCAATCAGACCTTATGGGGTAAATAAAGAATATTCATCTTTATAAGAAGATGGAATCGAGTATGATGTAAATCACTAGAGGCATAACATTCATGTTGGTCAGTAGGAGGTATTCTAAATGATCAAGAGGATGGTAGTATATTAGATCTTCCAATGAGTGTTGCAAGATAAAAATTAGGTCAAATCCAATTGAGAAGACCAACTAAGGAAGAAATAAAAGCACTCATAATTGTTGTTGTAGCATAATATAGAAGAAACTATAATCTCATAAATAGAACTATGAATTCAGATTAAGGAACACCTAGGGGTTTGTTTGTGAAGGATTAACAAGGTGATAAAAAAATATACCCCAAAATCTTAGAGGAATGATGAAAATAGAAAGATTCAGAAGGTAACTAAAAAGTATGTGCCTAAAGAGGCATCAAGAGGAGATTAGAACAAAATGAAAATGATCCTAAGCAGTAGGTGATGGAGGAGAAAAAATCTGCTAAAATAGAGGTAAGGAAAATAGAACCAGTAACAAATATGCCTTCCTTTAACATAGCACAAGCTTTATGTTAGATTAAGATGTCAGTTCCTTTATTGAAAATGATGAAAGTTGATGAGTATAGAAATAGTGCAATGAAGTTAATCTCAAATGTGTTGAATAATCCTGAAGGTCAAAACAAGAATAAGGATGAATTAGAAAATATTGAGAGGCATTTTAATAATATCAAAGGAGAGACTATGAAGACTCATGAGATCTACTTAGGAAATACATTGAAAAAGAATCTATATTAGGTTGATCCTTTCTACACCACATTATTGATAAACAACAAATTAGTAAAATATTGTATGATAGATTTAGGGGAAGCAATAAACATTATGCCCATGGCATTCATGAGAGAATTAGGTTTGTGGGTTGATGTACCACATATGGAAAGTGCTATGCTATGGATAATAGATATGTCCTTGTCATCATGGTCATATGGGATGTAGAATTAAAGCTAGATTCTTATCCTAAAGCTACATATAAAACTGAAATTACCATGGTTGATAAATTCCACCATACTATGGCATGTTGTTGTCAAGATAGTGGACTACTCCAGTTGGATGGAATGTTCAATTGGATTTATCATATGCAACTATACATGTTAATGGGAAAGATATTAAGTTGTATAGAGAGCCAGGGTTTGAATAAGTGGTAGAGCATATTGATCCCAACTAGATGAATTGCTTCTTTGATGTAGATTTGGGAAGTTTTAGGATTGATCACTCACAACATTAGTTATAGAATAGTGATTCAATTAGAAATATAGTTCAACTAGATAAATTTGGTATTTGGAAAATATAATTTGATGGTGCCTCTAGCAAAGAAGGTAAATGAGTAGGTGTGGTTTTCATTGTACCCAACAATAAGACATTTAAGTACTCATTCCTATTATCATTTGAGCGTACTAATAACATAGAAGAGTATGAAGCATTGTTGTTAGGCCTTAATAGTGTCATTAAATATGGAATCAAGTTATTGACTGTATATCGAGACTCTAAACTAATTGTTTCACAAGTCGAATCTAGCTATGCCTCAAAGAATAAGAGGCTCAAACAATATATGTTAAAAGGCGCATGACAACTGAGAGGGGGGTGAATTAGTTGTCACAAAATTCAAACTTAAAACTTCAACACTTATCAATTCCACAACCACACTATTATGTTATTAAGTATGAACATGAAACAAAAATAACATAAAGTAAAATCAACACAATGAACACCATATTTTTACGTGGAAAACCCAATAAGGGAAAAACCATGGTGAGGATTAACTCACAATAGAAAGAGATAGCAAAAACCAAATACAGAGGCTCATTGCCAAGGGCTCACTTTCCAGAAGAGGACTCACTATCCAAATACAAAGGCTCACTACCTACATAAAGGAATCAATGTCCAACAGGAAGGCTCACTACCCACTGATACAAAAGAGAACAAAAGATCCACCACAACAATTAATACACATCCACAACTTTGATTAAAATATTGCAAAAACCTTTAGCTCACTGCCTTCAAGAATCTAACACAATGAAGTACTACTGCCTCAACTCACTTTCACACACTTCTGCTCTTTTGATTTGTGGCTTACTTCATCACTTTGCATCACCATACAATTCGTCACAATTCGACTTGCATTTATACCATCTTCAACCTTAGAAATTTTCTCCAAGGTCGGCCACATAAGCTTCATTTCATAAATTCAAATTAGGTCGGCAACTCAACATTCCCGCAGTGGAAAGGAATGAGAGTAGAACAATAAAAATACTTAACCAAGACCAAAAAATAATTTCTTGGATCAGCCACACACTTCCTTAATTAAATTAAATTTTTCAAATGAAGTGTAAACACCAGGTCGGCCAAACCTAATGAAAACACAAATGAACATTGATGTACATGCTTCCCAACAAGAAGAGAACATGTGGAAAATGTAAAAAGCTTCATTATGCACAAGAACACATCTCAAGTTCCATCAGATACATCTATAGCAAGTGCAATAATCTTTGAACACCAAAATCCTTCCATCAGTCCATCTGGACTGTGCAAACACATACAACAACTTTGAAACTTGACTTCCAGGTCATCAAACCACATGAATCTTTTCTAGAACCAAGAGAACACCATTATAAGACATGTTCTAGATCTGCAAGATCTGAAATAGAACAACGAAGGACTATGGAGTAGAAAAATTTCTCCTAGTCCACATAAAGCTAACTCTACCAGAACAGTTCACACACCGGTGAACGCAACTTTCACATCTCATCAAATCAAAAGCTACAACTTATAAGATATTACCACTAGATGACCATTATAAAACCTTCAAATATACAAAATCATGGGGTCAACATAGGAGAAACGCGGAGCACATATTGGAGCACATTCTAAACACATTAACTTCTCTCTTTATTAATTTTCTCAAAAGAACTTAGAAACTCATCATTTTAGCACATCTGCAACATCATAAGGATAGCTCCATGTACTCACAACATCTCAACAACATCTTGAATATACATGCACAATCTGCAACATACTGAATTGTGTTGACATCAATGACAACATTAATGACAACACTGCCAAGCTTGCTCATACTTGCAACAATCCCCCCCTTTGTCATTGATGGCAACACATGTGAAAAACCATCAAAGACAAAATTCTGCACAATATTCAGGAAGGACACCTTCTCTTCTTCTGCTATTGTTTTTCACATGAATTTCTCTCCCCCTTTGACATCAATAACAAAGATCAAAAAATCTGATCACTCCCCCTTAGGAGTGCACCCATTTAACTCATACTACAACAATGAAAACCTTTTCTACTCCCCTGCGGAGTAGACCCATTCATCAGTCCAGATAAATGAAGAATCTGTGAATTCATTGGACTGATGCACCTTCATGTGCACCTAGTTTAGAGGGCCAAGGACCCCCAACCTCTCCCTAAGATACTCAAAAGTATCCTTTGGAAGAGCCTTAGTAAATATATATGTAATTTTTTCCTTTGTTGTCACATACTCCAACTTGACTTCATTCTCTAGCACTTTTTCTCTTAGGAAATGATATTTGATAGATATGTGTTTTGTTCTTGAATGCATAATTAGATTCTTTGAAATTTTTATAGCACTCTGTTGTCATAGAAAATAGGAATAGGCTCATCACATATTACTCCAATGTCTTTCAAACTTTGCTTCATGCACAAAACCTGTGTGTAGCAAGATGTTGTAACAATATATTATGCCTCTATAGTGGATAAAGAAACTGATTCTTGTTTCTTACTCAACCAAGAAACCAATCTTCCACCAAGAAAGAAAGCACCTCCACTGGTACTCTTCTTATCATCCACACAACCAGCGCAATCTGCATCGATATAAGAACTCAAGGTGAAATTAACACCCTTAGGATACCATAAGCCACAATCTGATGTACCTTTAAGATATCTAAATATCCTCTTTATAGCTGTAACATGTGACTCTTTAGGATCTGCTTAAAATATTGCAACTACACATATTGCATGCATAATATTCGGTCTAGTAGCAGTAAGATACAACAGTCCACCAATCATAGATTTGTATTTGCTCTGATCAATTTTACCAGATTCATTATCTTTACTCAGCTTACATCTGGTTACCATAGGAGTACTAACCGATTTGGAGTCATCCATTCCAAAATTCTTCAACAACTCTTTTACATACTTAGATTGTGAAATGAATATCCCCTTATCAATTTGATTCACTTGAAGACCAAGAAATAAGTTCAACTCACCAATCATGGACATTTCAAATTATTTTTGCATTTCTTCTAAAAATATTTTACACATGCCTTCATTTCCACCAAAGATGATATCATAAACATTTACTACCACTATTAACATTTTGTTACCTTGCACTTTGAAGTAGAGATTGATGTCAGCAGAACCTTTGTTGAATCCTTTCTTTGTCAAGTGTCTATCCAATCTTGCATACCAAGCTCTGGGAGCTTGCTTCAATCCATACAATTCCTTCTTCAACTTACAAACCATATCCAATTTGTCAGATAACTAAAATCCTTCAGGTTGTTCCATGTATACTTCTTCCTCTAATTCACCATTCAGAAATGTTGACTTGACATCCATTTGATATACTTTGAAATCCTTGTGGGCAGAAAATGTCAAAAACATTCTAATAGCTTCCATTCTAGCCACAGGGGAAAATGTTTCTTCAAAGTCTATGCCTTTGACTTGTGAGTATCCTTTGCATACAAGTCTTGATTTATTCCTTATAACTTCACCATTTTCATTCAATTTATTCCAGAACACCCATTTTGAACCAATTACATTCTTATTCACAGGTCTAGGAACTAATTCCCATGTCTGATTCTTTTCTATTTGCTGCAACTCTTCTTTTATAGCTTTCATCCAACTCTCATCTTCACATGCTTCACTCACAGACTTAGGTTCAATTTTAGAGAGTAAACATAGATTTACCTCAGCTTCTACTTTACTTCTTGTCCTCACACCTTCACTCTTATATCCAATTATTTGTTCCTCCAGATGATTCTTCTGCACATACTTAGGATTCTTAACAGCAAGTTCCAGTTCATTTTCTTCTTCAATCTATTCTTCTTCTTCTTCTTCCTTCTCCTTATTCTCTTCAAGTACCTATCCATAGATAGGATCATTAGGTTCAACTTCACTTATCTCAATAGGTTTTTGCATGTCTTCATCAACTTTCACATTATCACTTTCAACAATCTTCCTCAATCTTTTATTGAAGCATCTATATGATTTGTTGGTAGTAGAGTACCCAAGAAAATTTCCTTCATCGCATCTACCATCAAAATTTCCAATATTTTCATCATCTCTTTTAATGTAACATCTACTTCCAAATACCTTGAAGTACTTCACAATAGGAGTCTTACCAATCCATAACTCAAAAGGAGTCTTTGTGTTGTTGCCTCTAATCTGAAATCTTTTAAGAACATAAACAATAGTGTGTATTGCCTCTCTCTAGTACACATCCAGTACATTTGATTCTTTCATCATGGTTCTTGCAGCTTCTTGTATCATCTGGTTTTTCCTCTCAACTACCCATTTCTGTTGAGGGGTTCTCAAAGGAGAAAACTGTCTTTTTATGCCATGTTGTTCACAAAATGTATTAAACTCACTAGAAGTGAATTCTCCACCTCTATCATATCTCAAACATTTTATTTTCAAATTCACTTCATTTTCCACTCTTGCTTTGAACACTTTAAACCTATCCAAAGCTTGAGCCTTTTCTCTAAGAAAAGAAACCCATGTCATTTGAGAATAATCATCAATAAGGAGCATGAAATACCTATCACCATTCAAGATTCCTATTCTAGTCAGACCATAGAGGTCAGTATGAACTAACTCCAACATTCTGATAGTAGAATGCTCTTTTCCCTTAAAGTTGCATCTTGTTTGTTTCCCTAACTGACAACTTTTGCAAATAGTATTAGCAAGATTTGTGATTCTAGGTAGATCTCAGACAACATCTCTTGAACTAATTTTGACTAGATTATCAAAGTTTACATGTCCCATCCTCTGATTCCATAACCAACTTTCACTGACTTGAGATACAAGGCATTGACCATCAACTCCCTTAAGCTGATAGATGTTTCCATGAGTTCTTCTTCTAGCAGCAACCATATCTCTAGATCTTTTTATGATTTCATAGGTATTATTCTGGAACACAAGTTTAAAACCATTGCTACACATCTGTCCAACTATCAAAAGGTTATGACTCAAACCCTTTACATAGTATACATCATTAGTGTTGTGTACTCCATAAAAACTAATTGTACCTTTACCACAAATATTAGCTCCTAAATCATCACCAAACATGACCAAACCATCATCATACTTTTCAAGTTTAGTAAAATTACTCTTATCTCTAGTCTTGTGATTAGAACATCCACTATCAATCACCCAGTAGTCTTCATCCTATCTTGCATGAAAGGTGGTGACCAGAGTACCTTCCATCTTATTCTTTTTGTTCTCTAGAGCATTCTTCCTTGCACATTTCCCAAGGTTAGTAGATATAGATTTGTTTCCCAAAGCTAAAATCAAGCATTCACTATCATCACCCTCATTTTCAGATTCATCATCATAAATCCCAACTTCTTCTTTAACATAATACAACTTCTTGTATTTATTATCCTTTCTATCCTTATCTTTATAATCCTTGTTCTTCTTATCTACAACTCTATTTGGACATCCTGAAGCATAATGACCAATATTACCACAACTAAAACATTTAAACGGAAATATACCTTTATACTTTTCTGTACCTTTCTTCAACTTTCTGGTAAAATTCAATTCCAACTCATCAAAACCATCACTATCCAAATCATCTTCAATATTCATTGCCTTAAATGTTGTTTATGTATTTTCTTCTTTCCTGAACTTTCTCATCTCAAATGTTGTCAAGGTGCCAAATATTTTTTCTTTAGTATACTTCTTAGGATCATACATCTCTTCAATAATTAAGATCTTATCACTGTAGCAATCTGGTAGGGTGATCAGGTTCTTCTCAATTATATCTTCATCAGTCAGTTTTACCCCTTGATTGTTAACTTCATTTTCTATCATCTCAACCCTCTGGAAATAACTTGTGAGCTCTTCACCTTCCTCCATTTTCAGATTTGCATATCGGTGCTTTTTTGCTAGCTTCTTTGTCAAATTTACTCTTTCTTTTTCCTTCATACAATTTTTCCAACTTCTTCCAGACTTCGTGAGTCGTGTCTAAGAAAATAACCTTAGTTCGCTCAGTTTTAGATAAAACAATGTAAATAGCATACCTCACTTTCTCATTCTCCTCATAAGCAGAAACCTCATCTATAATAGTAGGACCACTTGTCGAAGCAACATACTTCGTCTCAACAATATTCCGGTCCTTGTAACCAAGAGAAACAATATATCCTTTCATCTACACTTTCCAATCATTGTAATCAAATTCATCAAACATATGGATCACCAACTTATGCGCCATCAGATCTTCCTTAAGTGGTTAAGCTCTACACCAAGGAACCAAAGCTCTGATACCAATTGTTAAAAGGCGCAAGACAATTGAGAGGGGGGGTGAATCAGTTGTCACAAAATTCAAACTTAAAACTTCAACACTTATCAATTCCACAACCACACTATTATGTTATTAAGTATGAACATTGAACACAAATAACAGAAAGTAAAATCAACACAATGAACACCAGATTTTTATGTGGAAGACCCAATAAGCGAAAAACCATGGTGAGGATTAACTCACAATATAAAGAGATAGCAAAAACCGAATGCAGACGCTCACTTCCAAGGGCTCACTACCCAGAAGAGGACTCACTATCCAAATACAAAGGCTCGCTGCCTACAAAAAGCACTCACTATCCAAATACAAAGGCTCACTACCTATAGAAAGGACCCATGATCCAATAGGAAGGCTCACTTCCTAATGATACAAAAGAGAAAAAAATATCCACCACATCAATTAATACACATCTGTATCTTTGATTAAAAGATTGCGGAAACCTTCAACTCATTGCCTTCAAGAATCTAACACAATGAAGTACTATTGCCTCAACTCACTTTTGCACACTTCTGCTCTTTTTATTTGTGGCTTACTTCATCACTTTTCATCACCATCCAATTCATCACAATTCAACTTGCATTTATACCATCTTCAACCTTAGAAATTTTCTCCAAGGTCGGCCACATAAGCTTCATTTCATAAATTCAAATTAGGTCGGCAACTCAACATTCCTACGGTGGAAAGAAATGAGAGTGGGCCAATAAAAATACTTAACCAAGACCAAAAAATAATCTCTCGGATCAACCGCATGCTTCCTTAATTAAATTTAATTCTCCAAATGAAGTGTAAACACCAAGTCGGCCAAACCTAATGAAAACAAAAATGAACATAAATGTACGCACTTCCCAACAAGAAGATAACATGCAGATGATGCAGAAAGCTTCATTATGCACGAGAACACATCTTAGGTTCCATTAGATACATCCGCAACAAGTGCAATAATCTTCAAACACTGAATTCCTTCCATTAGTCCATCTGGACTATGCAAACACATATAGCAACTTTGAAACTTGACTTTCGGGTCATCAAACCACATGCATCTTTGCCAGAACCAATAGAACACCATTATAAGACATGTTCTAGATCCATAAGATCTGAAACAAAATAGCAGAGGACTACGGAGCAGAAACATTTCTCACAGTCCATAGAAAGTTAACTATGCCAGAACAGTTCACACACCGGTGAACGTAACTTTCACATCCCATCAAATCAAAAGCTACAACCTAGGAGATATCACCACTAGATCACCATTATAAAACCTTCAGATCCGTGCAAGCATAGGGTCAACATAGGAGAAACACTGAGCACATATTGGAGAACTTTCTGAGCATACTCATAACTCTGACTTCTCTCTTTATTAATTTTCTCAAAAGCACTTGGAAACTCATCATTTCAGGACATCTGTAACACCATAAGGATAGCTCCATGTACTCACAACATCTCAACTATACATGCACAATCTGCAACATACTGAACTATGTTGACATCAATGACAACATTAATGACAACAATGCCAAACTTGTTCATACTTGCAACAATATAAACATGTTGTATGGGATACTTTGGAGCTTTTTGATGCATTTCATTGAATAGATAGAGAGGCCAAAGAACCTGATGACATATTTTTTTGCAAATTTTTCTTTGAAAAGATATGATCTTAAATTGGCATGCATCTCAGAAGTAGGATCCAAAACTAGAACTTTTGACCCCAACAATGTGCATAACTGGAAAGTGTTTAATGATGATGATGATTTAATAAAATGTATTCAGTGTATAGACCAATATGAGTACCAAGAGATAGATTTTAATGCTTTTGTTGAAGTAGATGTTATGGACACTCTTTTTTTTCAAGAGGTTGTATAGTTGAAAACAAACAAAATCCCAAAAGTCCTAGTAGTTCTAGAATGAGTCTTTGATGGGAATGATAGGTATGTCTTAAAGTAGGCACCAATTAATTGAGAAGACCTTCAGGAAGTAAATCTTGGGACTAATATTTCTCTAAAGAAAGTATACATAGGCAAGAAAATTAGCCCAAAATTTAGGGAGATGCTCATAATTCTACTAAGGAAGTATAAACATGTATTTGCATGGTCATGTGATGACCTAAAATCTTATAGAGAAGACTTGTTTCAGCATGATATTCCATTAAAACTAGATACTAAACCCTTCATGCAAAATTAGAGACCTATAAACCCTATGTTGGCAAAAAAAATGCAAGAGGAACTAATGAAGCTTAGGGAGGGTGGCATAATCAAACCTATTAGACATTCATCTTGGGTTTCAAACATGGTACTAGTGAGGAAGAAGAATGGTGACATAAGGTTGTGTGCAGATTTCTGTAATCTAAATGTTTCATCATTGAAGGATAATTATCCACTTCCCAACATGGAGGCGATGTTGCAAAGAGTAGCAGGATGTGAGTTGCTATCCATGGTGGATGGATTTTCTAGTTATAATCAAGTCAAGGTCAAAGAATCAAAGCAATATAAGATTTCCTTTACTACACCATGGGGTACTTATGTATATGTAAGAATGTATTTTGGTCTTAGAAATGTTGGTGCTACTTTCCAAAGGGCTATGGATGTGGATTTTGTAGATCTGGTCAATATCATAATGGTCATTGACCAAGATGATCTAACCTCATACTCAAAGAATGCAGAAGATCACTACATGCACTTAGATAAAATATTTATCAAGGTACTTGAGTATGGTACATATTTGAACCCTAAAAAATGTCTCTTTTTTGTAACTGAAGGTAAATTATTGGGGCACATAGTTTCTAAAGAAGGGGTAAGTATTGATCTAGAGAGAGTTGTAACCATTGACAGGATTCCTATTCATAAAATAGTGAAGGCTATTCAATCCTTTTTTGGGAAAATAAACTTTGTTAGAAGATTTATATCTAACCTTGTTGAAATTATGAAACTTATTTCTAAAATGTTGAAGAATGGATCAAATATTGAGTGGACATTCGAGGCCATTGAAACATTTGTATCAATAAAAAGGGAAATCAAAGAAGCTCATGTTTTGAAATATCCATATTTTAGCAAATCATTTCAGATCTTTTGTTTTGCATCTTTCCATACTATTGTTGTTGTTGTTATGTTGCAAAATAATGAAGGGTATGAGCAACCAATTTAATTTTTTAGTAGATCATTTCAGGGAGCTAAGTTGAAATATGATGCCACTAAAAAACAAGCTCATGCACTTGTGAAAGCAGTAAAGGAATCTAGGCTTTACTTAGTAGGAGCACAAGTGGTTGCCTATGTGTCGAGTGCAATGGTCAAAGATGTCTTTGTGCAAACAAAGGTCATGGGAAGAAGATGCATATGGATAAATAGAATTTAGGAGTTCAATATTAACATCTAGACACAAAACTTGTAAGAGAATGGGGATTGGAAAGGTTAATGGTTGAATCTAATCTACAAGTAGCACAAGTGTGTAATGTTGAGGAAAAAGAGGGTCTGATATCTAGGATTGAACACACACCTTGGTATACAAATGTGGTTCATTACCTCAAGAACATGAAATTCCCTGATGGTATGAATGATAATAAAAAGAGGACATTGAAGCTCCAAGCATCAAAGTATGTCTTTGTGAATGATGATTTATTCTTGAAGGACAAGGATAGTATTCTATTATTATGTCTTGATGAAGGATAGGTAGAAAATATTTTGAAGTCAATGCATGAAGGGGTATGTGGGGGGTATCTTTTATCCAAAACTACTATGCATAAAGTACTAAAAGTAGGTTACTATTAGAAAAAAGATATTTATTGATGCCCACAAGTATGTAAGAAAATGTGAGGCATGCTAGAATTTATCTAGTAAATTGAAGTATCAAGGAGCATTTCCTTTGAGGCCTATGTAGATTGAAGCACCCTTTTATCAATGGGGTATTAACTTCATAGGTGAAAATATAGAAAAATAAAGTGGAGGAAATAGGTGGATTCTTGTTTCCACGGACTAATTCACTAAATGGATTGAAGAAATCCCAACCAAATAGGCTACTAGTAAAGTAGTGACCAATATCTTGTTGGAAAATATCATTACAAGGTTTTGGGTTCCTGTCACGATAATCACAGATAATGGGATGTGTTTCAGGTCTAATGAGTTTAAGAAATTCTTTGAGTCTTATGGAATAGTGATCTCATATGCTTCTCCATATCACCCTCAAGCTAACGGTCAAGCTAAATCCAGTAATATGAGTATTATGAAAATAATCAAAAGAATGTTTGACAACAACAAAAAGGCTTGGTATTCAAAACTAAAGTTAGCACTATGGGCATACATGATCACATTGAAGAAGGCTACTAGGAGATCTCCTTTTGAATTGGTTTATCAAACTCAAGCCTGAATACTAATGTATAACCTTCTGCAATTTTACAAATTCATTTTTCAAGAAGACATGGACATACCTGATCTTATGGAGGAAAGGATGGAACAATTAGCCAAGTTATATGAGATTAGAACTCAAACACAAAAATAGAATGAGAAAATGTAGCTACAAATGAAATATTTGTTTGATAAGAAGGCCAAAGACAAAAAATTCTAGATTGATGATATGGTCCTCATGTGGAATGCTCAAAGTCAAGATAACAAAAAAACATGGCAAGTTTGAATCTCTATGTTGGGTCCATTTTTTATCACATTAAATATGGAGAAAACTCATATTATTTCTAGAATATGGTAGGTGAAGATCAGGAATTTCTAGTGCATGGAAAATTATTGAAACACTTATTTTCTTGAAGAAGATTAATTCCATGCATAGTAGTTTAGGTTTTTCCAATTTGGTTTCCTTATGTATTCTTGGTTTTGTGTTTTTGGTCTGCGTCCTAGAGATTATCTCTAGATTCTTGCAATTTTTGATAGCCATTCATCCCCAATTGGAGCCACTATTGGAACTTGTAAATTTGTTCTAATTTTTCCAATTTGAAACCCAAAAATCCTTTTTATAGAGACTTAACCCTTTTTCCACACATATCCTAAAGTCAAAAATTTATTGCTAATGTACTCAATTGGGTTATTTTCCATAACACCTATGTTTCATCCTTGTGTTTCCATTTTCATATGTATATGGGTCAAATACTACATCCTCATGAAGGTTTTTAGTCACCCCTAATAGTCCTTAGTGGGTTTGCAGGAGCTTGAGGTGCAGTGTAAGTATTCATCGCAATACCACATTAGTCAATGGGGGTATGTGTGGGATGGTAGTAAGAAATTAAATAACCATAGGTAATCTATAGCCCCACGATGGGTATACCATGATGTTAAAGGTGATGTGTGGTATAGCGGGATGGACTAAAACATGAATGTGGTCTCGCTACCTCGTAGAGGTCTTGATTTATCGTGGCAGGACTACGGTACAAGGTGGTGTTGCATTTATGACAAATATAGAATTAACTATATGAAAAGACTTTGGACTACTCAATCTTCTTAGATCAAGGATGCATATTTGAAACTCACATACATTGATTGATCATTGAAAATTTTCAGCACGAGTTGATATTAATGGTGAAGTTATTGAGTTCAAAAGCTGATATATTTTGAATTTGGTGCTATTTTGATCATTCACAATAGCTCGAAGTGTTAGGAGACAAAGGGATTCAAGGCTTGGTGTGGGCTCTGCAACTATTGTATGAATGGGTAAGTGCATATGTGCCTCTCTTCTATCAGGTCCATAGGTGTTTTCAATTGTTGGTTTCAATTAGCTTTGTGAATAAAAGGTCTCAAACCCTAGTTAAGCATAATTTACACAACACCTCCTAAGAAAAGTGAGTTTGTGAGTAAGAAAGGATAGTCCTTAGCTCCTAAAGAAAAGAAGAGACCACTTCAGTAATCAATCTTGGATGTATTACCAAAGTTAGTTGATAAGGGTTATAAGAAGGTGTTCAGTGATCAGGCACATGGATGTACGGATGTTGGTATTCCTATTTCAAGGTGGGACTTGTTTTCGTACTTTTATGATAAAATAAATTCTAAGGTCCCGATTTAAAACCCTTGCACTCTTGACTTTGCAAAGTTAGTTTTCCCTAATGCTTTTGTGAATGGTGAGTTCATCAAACTACTAGTGCAAAATTATCATGGAGTAACAAGGATTGTAAGGATGTCTGATGGCTCACCACTAGTGGTATTAACCAAATCTGCCATTAAATAGTTTTTCATGCTAAACAAGCAAGCTCTCACCAAAATTGATCTTCAAAAGAGTGAGGAGGACTATAAAAAATTGAGGAAGACCTATCCAAGTGATGAGATTCCAATGCATATGAGGAAGGGTGGCAATAAAAAAAGGATACCAGTTTCCCCATATTGTGGTGAACCATTCTTAGTTGATGATTTTGAAGTGTACTTCAAGAGGACATAATTTACCTTGTGTAAAGTGTTGGAAATAGATGCATAGGATAGGATGCCAGTCAGTCTTATGATGATGGCCATGAGGATTCAAAATTCAAAGGTGAATATTGAGTTTGATTTCGCTTCAATAATTGAAAAGGGATTGCATGAGGGATTTCTTTAAGAGAAATCAAGGCTCCCATTACCTTCAGGCATTACTCCCTATTGTTCCATTTACTCATGTATCAAAATAGATATTTTTGGACACAAAGAATGAACATAAGAATGCTTGAGCAGCAAGGAAAAAGAATGCCAGCTGATTATGGTGAAAATAGGATCCACCCTAATGAATGAGAAAAAGAGATGGATCACTTATTTTCAAATCCCTTAATCACTTAAATTATGTAAAATAAGATGCCAATAACATCCAAAAATGAAACCTAATTATTATAGAAACTATGGGGTTTGTTTTGAGAGCATAAAAAGTTGTGTACTTGGCTAGAAAGTTGTTGTTCTTGAGCTATGGAGGACTCATTCGCCTTCAGGGGTGAATGGTTCCTTTTAGGTTTTCTGAAAAATTGATTTGAGGATTATGTACCTTGATGTTCACACTCTTGAAATCCCGGTTATCAAGTTCTGGAAGCTTGTCGTTAATTTTGGAGAGCTCTTTATGTGATCTTACACTTTGAATGACAACTTTGACAATTTTGCTCCAAATCTTGCTCAACTTGATCTTCAACATGTAAATATGCAATCACACACTCAAGGGAAAGAAAACTTGTTGATTTGTTAGTGAATGGGTATTTTCCTCATTCAAACCCCTCGTAGGTAATTAAACCAAATGATGAAATGAGTGAAATGAAGCATGAACATGAAATAATATAAATGATGTCACCTTGGATTATGTCTTGTGAACCAGATCTACAAAGAATCATGGAGTGGCCATGAAGAATGTAGATCTTGGATGTAAGATTATGCTTTGTAAATTGATCCTCAATGCAACATTAACTTCTTAGCTCAACACACATGAATGCATTAAACCCTTGACATGATGATATGAATTTGAATTTCCCTAATAAACACTTGAAATCTACCTTGAAAATTCCTTTGAAGTGCTCTAGAATTCTCTTGTGAAATATTAGGATGCTCTCTTGAAAATATTAGGTGAAACTATGTGAATTAACCCCTTATTAATACTAATTTAGGAGATTAATCCCGAAATTCAAAGAATTAAGGCCGACACAAGATCTGGAAAGAAAGATAATTAAATTCCCACCAGAATGGAATTCAAAAATAGTGGTCTCATTAAGGGAGGACCCATTTTCCACCAAAGGTGAATGGGTCCTAGCTAAGTTTCCAGGACCAAGCTTTAGGGAGTTGAAAGAAGGCCAAAAAGCCATTCCACATCAACTGAGAAAGGGGGTCCTATTAAGGGAGGTCCCATTCACCATCAAGGGTGAATGGGTCTTGGCTCAATTTACTAGGACCATTTTTTTCCCAATGAAATGATTTTTTATTTAATTATGACTGTCAGGAAAGATCTTCGGGAGGTGTCAAAATTAAGGCCTAAAAGGGGATTAATAACTCCACTTAACAACAATGAATTAGGACCACCTAGATAAATGTGAAAGTGCCTTAAAACACTTTACAACACTTAAACAAGGTATGCAATATGCATGTTTTTATTTAGAAAGGGGACCATTAGGCTTAATTAAGCAAATAAGTCCTAGAGAAGTGTGAAAGTGTGTTACAAAACTTTACAACACCTTTGAAAAGGACCAATTAAGGCATTTTTTAGTTAAATAAAGGTCCTAGAATAGTGTGAATGCGTACAACACATTACAACACCACTACAAGACATCACTAATTCATTTTTAATGTTAATTATCCAAAAAAGAAAGGAAAATGCTACTTTTTTGTTACTACATTTTTTCCCCACTCTAGTGAGAGGATGACCCCATGTCAAACTCACACTAAAGTAGACATCCAAGACACTTAATTATTTAGCAATAACAAAGATACATGATCATACCATATCAAAGGCCAAGAAAAATAAACAAAAACAAAGGATCAAGCATAACCAATTCAATGTGATGTGAGGTGGTGGCTATTTGTCCATAACAAATGTTGCTCACTCTGAGGTAGTGGAACCTCAATCTTTCCACTAGGTGAGTTGTCCCAACGAAGTGGTTTAGTGAGAAATTCATGCCAATGTGTCAGCTTCCCACCGTATAATGAGAAATTCATTCCAATGTATTGGCTTCCCATCATACCAACCATACCAAAGTTATCCTCCTGATAACTTTACTAAGGTACCACAATGAAAATTATTTTGTAAATGCTTTTGAATGTCATGTAATTTTTTTTCTTAAAGGTATTTTTCTTTGTTCGTGTAATGGTATTCCTCTTAGGGAGCATTGTGCCTAATATCTCCAAGAGAGGACAATTCAAAAGTGTAAGATTGTCACCCATGGAATGCTTCATTTGCATCATTCCATGATAGTAGATCATACACTCTTAGACAACATCAAACCCAATAACACCACCAAGAAGAGGAAACATCACAAGAAAAGAGGAAAATCACGCCATGAAATTTTCTAGAAGATGTCATCTATGTATGCCCCCACTTTAAAATGGTTGCTACACCATCATTGTGAGCAATTGCTTTAAAGTAGCCAATATTTTTTATCCTAAGACGTGAGAGCTTTCCTCAGAAAACCCTATTCCAAGTCATATGTTTTGGAAGAAAGTTGTGTCATGAAGTAGGAAGGAAGGGTTTCCCCCACAAATACATAAGGGATCTATGTATTTTGGGTTAGTATGTCTATGCTACAATATTTTCATAGAGCATGGAACTGTCATCATTCCCCAAATACTTACAGAACTAGAAGAATGACACAAAGAAAGTGAAAACAAATAAAAACCTTTCGGGTCAACATGGAAGAGTCATAAATGTCTCGACACCTTGTGTCATCCTCAAAAGGAAAATACAAGACAAATGAAAAAGAAATAAAAATATTTTGGGTCAACATGGAAGAGACATAAATGTCTTGACGCCTTACATCATCCCCAAAAGGAAAACAGAAGACAAATGAACAATGATTACGACATAGAGAAGAATGAAGGTACATATAGAAGAATGCACAAAAGAGAGAGGAATATAAAATGAAATGTCATGGGGGATCACATTATGCACATGCAATCACAAAGAAGAAAGAAAAAATAAAAAGACTAGTAAGGCATAGGCGAGTCAACCTAAAGCAGGTCATCTGCCTCCCAATCTCAGTATGTATAAAGGAAAGGTGTGAAACTAGCCAAAGGGACAATGAAAAATGCATTACTAGGACAAAGGCTATCAAATTCTTGCCCCCACTTTCTGCAAGATAAGAATGATTTGGGATCAGTGAGGAAGAATGAGCTCCTTGCATTAAAGAAGATGATTTGCAATAAGTGTAAAACATGTAATAGTGAAAATGTTTTAAGATTCTACAACTATTACATGGCAAGGAGCAGGAGGGTGTATGTTATGGAATCACTCGATGGCAATCATTTCCATTGAAGTGAAAGTTCCTCAATACTAATTTGAATGCACAAAACTCATCAATACTATGTCCAAGAGTTTTGTAGTATCGACAATGTGGAACATTTTCATCTTTAGGATATGGTATGAGCCTATCTTTCATTGGTGGTAATGTTATAAGTTCTTTGTTTAGAAGTATTTTTAGTTTCCTTTCAATTTTAGGTGGTAGACAAGAGAACTTGAGTTTTTGTAGCTTATAGGGCCTCTTGTGCTTACTAGATTCACCAGCTTCTCTAGATGGGATTAGAGTAGGAGGTCCTGAGATGATCTTGTCTTTGTTATCCTTATCCTTAGGATGTATAGGTTGCTCTTTAGGAAGGAGTACATTTATATCAGGAGGGGGATCAAAGATTATCGTACCATCACTATGAATCCTTAGGTATTATTTAGGAGCACCTATGTTGTGAGGGGGATCTTGATATCCTATCTCTTTGGTTTCTTTAGTTGGTATTAGCTCTAGGAGTTGATGGATTGTATGTTCACTTGTTGTATCACATCCTTGTTTGTGAAAGATCATGAATCATTTTCTATATGTCTCTTCAAGGTTGATTGATGTGTTGGTTACTTTGTTGACATAGGATGGTTGAATGTTTGCTTGTTTAGAGGTGCTAGGTTCACCTAGGGTAGGGAACTTAGGTTCAACTTGTGACTCAATTTTAGGATGTAAAAGATCAAATATTTCAAGTTGTGTGGGTTGTTTCATTGAAGGATAAAAGAATGCATTGGAATCAAGGTTGTTAAGGAAATCATTTATGCATTCATTCATGTTGGCATCATCTTCTCCAATGATGTAAACATCATGAGGAGGACATGCAATAGGAGTTGTGTGAGCATGAGTGAGTTCAGTGTCATTAGGGTCATTGCCAGAAACACAATACGAAACATCAACCAAAGAGAACAAGGATTTCCACACATTGCCTTAACAATTTACAATTGCAAAATTTTAGACCTAAACATGGTAATTTACTAATTAAACAATGCAGTAAGCTGAAAATGAAATGCTTTGATGTTATTTTGAACTTTTAACAATGCACTAAAATGAAGCAATTTAAGCTAAATGCAATGAAATTGATGAAACAACAAATCAGGAAACTAAAACAACAAGATAATGGCACCAAATAGAAACTAAAAATTAATATTTTAATGTGCAAAACTTGTAGATCTATAGCTAAGAGGGACTCGTTCACTAGTAAGGGTGAATGGGTCCTAGTTAGGTCTTTCTGGGATTTTTTTGTGGAATTCAGAGTCAATTTTAATGTCGTTTTCAGATGCCAGAAGCTTCAAGTTAGACTTGATCAGGGACCTATTCATTAGTAAGGGTGAATGGGTCCTGGTTAGGTATTTTTAAACTATTTTTTAATGGTTTGCAAGATTTTAGATATATTTTTTAGTTCCAGGTTGTATATTTTCTAGAAATTCAATGCAAAAATGCAATAGAAAGATGAAATGCAAGACCTAGATTGAAATGTAATTTTGTTTTGATTTTTAAATAGAATTGAGTGTGATCTAAATGATATGAAAAATGAATAATTTGTTTTTGTAATTTTCAGATTTAGAAAGATGCAGAACAACCTAAACCCTATATGATATGCAAGATTTCAATGCAAAAGAAGAAACCCTAATTCAATGCAAATCTAAATGCAATGAATGCAAGATTTTAACTTAAAATGCAATGAAGGACTCTAAAAATTAGAAAATTGAAATGTTGAATGAGTTGGGTTCACCAAAAATGATTATGGTGAAAATAGGATCCACCCTATAATAGTTAGGTTGCATTTCTAGTTGGCCATAAAGTTGATATTTTTGAGCTATGGAGCACTCATTCGCCTTCAGGGGTGAATGGGTCCTTTTAGGGTTTTAGAAAACTAATTTCAGGATCTTGTACCTTGATTTTTGCACTCCTGAAATCCTGATTATAAGGTTCTAGAAGCCTATAGTTAATTTTATAGAGCTCTTTCCATGATCTTGCACTTTGAATGACAACTTTAGCAACTTTGGAACTTTGACAATTTTTTCTCCAAATCTTGCTCAACTTGATCTTCAACCTATAAATTTGTAATCACACACTCAAAGGAAAGAAAACTTGTTGATTTGTTAGTGAATGGGGGTTTTCCTCAGTCAAACCCCTTGTAGGTAATTAAACCAAATGATGAAATGAGTGAAATGAAGCATCAACATGAAATAATATAAATGATGTCACCTTGGATTATTTCTTGTGAAGCAAATCTACAAACAATCATGGAGTGGCCATGAAGAATATAGATCTTGGATGTAAGATGATGCTTTGTAAATGGATCCTCAAGGCAACATTAACTTCTTAGCTCAACACACATGAATACATTAAACCCTTGACATGATGATATGACTTTGAATTACTGCAACAAACACTTGAAATCTACCTTGAAATTCCTTGAAAATGCCTTTGAAGTGATCTAGAATGTTCTTGTGAAATATTAGGATGCTCTCTTGAAAATATTAGGGGAAAATATGTGAATTAACACATTATTTATACTAAATTAGGAGATTAGCCCTGAAATTCAAAGAATTAAGGCTGGCACGAGATCTGGAAAGAAAAATAATTAAATTCCTACCATAATGAAATTCAAAAATAGGGGTCCCATTAAGGGAGGACCCATTCACCTTTTCCTAGCTAAGTTTCTAGGATCAAGCTTCAGGGAGCTGAAAGAAGGCCAAAAAACCATTCCAAATCAACTGAGAAAGGGGGATCCTATTAAAAGAGGACCCATTTTCCATCAAGGGCGAATGGATCCTGTCTCAACTTACCAGGACCATTTTTTTCCAAATGAAATAATTTGTTATTTAATTTATTATTTTTGAGAAAGATCTTCAAGAGGTGTCAAAATTAAGGCCTAAAAGGGGGTTAATAACTCCACTTAACCACAATGAATTAGGAACACCTAGATAAAAACACTTTACAACACTTAAACAAGGTATGCATTATGCATATTTTTATTTAGAAAGGGGCCCATTAGGCTTAATTAAGCAAATAAGTCATAGAAAAGTGTGAAAATGTGTTACAACACTTTACAACACCTTTGTAAAGGACCAATTAAGGCATGTTTTAGTTAAATAAAGGTCCTATATTAGTGTGAATGCATACAACACATTACAACACCACTCCAAGACATCACTAATTTTTTTTTAATGTCAATTATCCAAACAAGCAAGGAAAAGGCTACTTTTTCTGTTACTACACTAGTATAATGTTGGTGTTATATTTGGGATAGCAGGTGCAGGAATGGTGACTATTTAATTTTTCATGATGACTCTGTAATCAAAATTATGGAAACTCTTGGTAATATTTCACCAAGGCTACCTTCTGAAATAAGGGAGTTGTTGAGACCTCTGACATTAAAACCCAGAAAGGGCATACACATAACTTTGGTGATTGGTTTATCTTGCCTTCACATACAATGATAAGGATTTATGGATGCCCTCAGCCCCCACATGTTTTTCCAAAAAAAATTCCTCCTCATTTGGAATTTTTAGAATTCATGTGGAAGATGTTGTGGATGGAAAGGGATGCTATGAAAAAATAGAAAAGGGCACATTTTTTCCTTACTTAATTGTGTATGGAGGGCTCTTCATTGGTGTAGATACCCCTTGAAGAGTTGAAGGATTATTTGAAGAGTAGATATTCTTTGAGATCTAAAGTGGAAAGGGTCTTTGACCTTGAGGAACATATGAATTTCGTAAGACAAGTTCTTCTCACCAAGAAAGGGATCACCCATGAGGTGGATTATGATGAAGATTTGATAAGGAATTGTGTCACTCCTCAAGAGATGTTTCAAAGAAAGAGGAAATGGGGTATCTTGATGAAATTAGAGAATGAAAGGAAGAAAGAGGACCCTAATTTCTTAATATTTTTATGGAAAAGGGAAATTCTCTTAAGAGAATTGATTTGGTGATTGATAAATTTGAAAATTTATATGATAAATCAATAAAAGGACCTAAGATCATGCCCGCAAAGCACACCAATATTCCTATTAAGAGACTAAGAGAATTTGTGGTATTTGAGCCTCCCTCTAATGCAGTTTCAATGCAACAGTGTTCACCAATTTCACCTCCAGAGAAACCAAGGTCTAAGAGATAGAAGATCGATGATATAAATACCTTCTAGTATCATATGAATTGACATAAGTAGGAGATACGGGTATGTGCAGGATCATCGTGCAAAAAACAGGCCCTTAAGTGGGAAAAAATTCAGAAAAATCAGTGTTAGGCAACTTGACGTAAATATTTGAATAAGTTATCTATATTATTTAAAAAATATGTAAGAATAGAATTTGTAGAAAATTGAATCTAGTTTCTAAAATACTAGGCTTTATTTAAAATAAATAAAATCTATTTGGTGAAAATTTGAAATTTCAATGAGTAGTACTTAAATCTCGTGGAAAAAATAAGAAGTAGGTGTCTGCTCAACCACCCCAACCATAAAATGATAATATTTTTTGTAAGATTTTATTTATAAGTAGAGGACTCATGTTCGGATGTGATGCATATTTTTTGTAATTTTTCCCAAGTAAATAATTAATTATGAATTTTTATTACAACTTTTAGAAAATATAAAAACTCGCCTATCGACCACCTTAACTTGGTCAAAACTTCATGAAATTTAATTTTTTTTTTAATCCTATAGTATGTGAAGCATAGAATGTGACGCATGTTTCGATTCAAAAATATGATATTGTTTGAAAGTTATAGATGTTTTTCAATCAGCCTATCGATCGGACTTTAGTCATAATTCTAATAGAAAATGAATAATAATTATTTATTAAATTCAAATTAAATCATAATTTATATTTTTGGAAAGCTGAGAATCTCTAAAAACCCTTTTCGTTTCATTAATTTTGGGTGAAAAAAAAGTCATCAGCCACATACCCCCATAATATTGCCACTTTTTGGCGCACCATGATCCTACACATACCCATACAAAGGAATTTTCTAGTGTACTACGGAAGATGAAGGATGATGTTGAGGTTGATCAACCACTTGATGAATATGATTTGAGGCTCATAAGCCTAATGCAAGGGTGGATATATAGGTACACGGTGAATAGGAGTTGCATGAATATGAAAGAGTAATAGCCTCTCTTAGGTTTTTGGAGGATGATTAATTTGTGAATACTCGTGAGTTCAAATATTTCTTGGTTAAGATTAAAATGAAGGAGTTTGATGAAATGGTTAAGATAAATAAAATGGGAACTGATGAATCTCAACATGATCAAATTATGGCTCAGACCTTCAAGAAGCTCAAGATAAATGAAGTGAATATTAGTCCAAAAGAGGCTAGAGAAATGGTATTGAAGAGAAATATGTTACTCATCCTAGGGATGGAATTGAAGAAAATGTTTTTTCTTCACCAAGTAATAAATCAAGAATATTCCATGTTAATTGTAGAATTTTATTAGAAGGAATGAGTGACACTAGGTATAACTGTAAGATCGAAACTTTGGCCATTTGGGAAAAATAGAAGAATACATAGAAGCCAAGGTTATTGGATGTAGTGCAAGAAATGAGGGGAGATGTAATGGTTAAAAAACTCAAGGACACTTTTTCACTGGAGGCAACCACCATGACAATGCATTCAACCATGTTCACTCAAGTTGTTGTTAAGAGTATGGAGCTCAAATTAATGAAATATGCAAAGGTCCAAATTGATATGAATGAAGAAGTAAATAGGTTGTTTATTGAGAATGTGAAACTAAACTGACAATTGAAAGGAGTTGATTCTTCTCAAGGAAAGGATATTGTGGTGTATCGACCTTCCACATCTCAAAAAAATTGTGCTGACATAGTTTCTGTAGATCAAGTGAATGCATTAAAACATGGATGGGAAAATGAGGTTGGAAATTTGAAGAAACTCAATGAGGTTACAAAAGAAGGGGTGAGATGTCAAACCTTTTGTATATTAGAAAAGGTTTTACAACATAGGATCAATCTTGTTATGGATAATATAGAAGATGTGCATGAGTGCTATGTTACTTTATCGCAAGCATTAGAATAGATTAAGGCTCATACTCTAATTTTAGATCCTTCGTTTAAGAAATGACAACCTATTCATCACACTATGGTGACTTTGTGAAAATTTCTACAAAGAATTTTGGATGCTCCGGCAGCTATGAAGCCCACTAAGAAGATGGTAAAGATAGTTATTGATGAATTTCATGATATATCTGGGGAGAGTCAAAAAAATAAAAACAAAAATGGAATCCTTCCACACAGTCAAGCATCAGTTTGTACTAGAGATTTTAGGAAAAAATTCTCATCTCAAAGGTCTTGATGATTAGAAGAAGGAATTAAATCAAATAGTTTTGAATGTAATCACTCATTTGCAAAAGGATCAGGAAGTAAATGTTCACAGTTTCAATCTAATTCTGGATAGAATAATTGAATTGGATTCAAGCTATTCCAAGTTTGTCATGAAATTCAAGGGATTGTTGAATAAAAGGTGGAAGGATCATTTGGTAAATGTGACACTAATTCAAGAATATAAATGTCCAAATGATTATACAGTGTTTTAGTGGGAATAGGAATATTTGGCCCCTCCTAAAGATTAGTCTTGTCTTAGAATGTTGCAAAGTAATCAAGTTTTGTGAAGAAAGAACCTTGTTAAATCCATCAATCATAGGTCATCATGATTATCAACAAACCCTAGACATGCTCCATTTCTATTTTAGGAGGTTTTTTTGGGATTTTTATGATGTTTTATTTCCATAATTATTCTCCTACATCTATTGTATTTGAGTAATATTTTGGTTGGTGCAATTAGTGATAAACAAAAGATAATTCATGTAATACAAATGTGTTATGCATCTAGGTGGGTAGTTGAAGGGTCTTTTTGAATTGTAATGGTTTGAATCTTGTCACTTTCTTCATCTACCTATAAGAAGGAACCAAGACTAGTGGAAAAAGTGGGGATTAGTTTTTTGGGGAAGAATCTATACATTGTAAAAAGGCCTTTTTGAAGCACAGTAATGGAAAGAAAACAATAATTTGGTGCCTGAATTATAGTTTCAATTTTTTTGTTGAGGTTAATGATAATAATTATTTGGTTGTCTCCAATTTGATTTTTTCCTTGTTATTTAAATCAATATATAGAGTATATGTTTGGTTTATCAAAGAAAATTCATGTTTTGTGTGGTTTATTTATTTGGTTTCTTTAAGAAAGAATTAAATTCATTTGAATGAGTCATAGTAACCTAGAAGATTCATTTGGATTAAAAAGAAGAACTTGGTAATTAATTCCTTACACGTTTATGTGAGTCATAAACATTAGAGTTCCAAATAATTTGAGTTATATCTAGTAGGGGGACACATGACAATCTATATTTTGACTCTGTTATCTAGTGGAAGAAAGGAACTGATCATTTTGTCCCCAAAACAATTCCTTATAAAACCTTTTCTATATATTTTTAATTTTCAATTGTAGAAGTAGGAGTAGCAGTTGGTTTTGTATTTGAATTTTCTATTTCAAACCCTCATGATAGTGTGAAATAGATTGATAGAGGATGATTTAATTGAAAAAATTGTGATCACACAAACTCTACAAATTTGTATGAGGTTTTCAATATACTTGATTTTCATCAATTTAATCTTGGAGAATTAACAATCATTGGTGATAAAGGTACACCCACCTAGGCATAGCAGATCCTTAAGAGCAAGGAATTCTAACCATATTGGTTAATTCTATTTTTTGTCCAGATCACTTATTAAACTTGATCATAAATCTTGGCATACTTTTAGGGTTTTATAATTTATTGATTTGGGAACCAACACCTTCTGTGCATCATCATAGGTATTTCCAAACATTCTAAAAGTCTCTACATTAATATATTTCTCTCTAGATATTTCACCAATAGATCAAGCATATCAATCTATACATGTACTAGTATGTTGAAGACATAATCATCTCACCTTTGGCAGGGGGCTTGAAATTTTCCTACTAAAACTCCCCTCGAGCCAATTCTCTCTATCTAGTTTCTAGAGAAACATCTACACCAAGATTTGGCACAAACTCATTTTTCACCTCATTCTCTTCCTTTTTCTTCTATACCTTGTTCATCTCCTTCTTTACTTCAACCAAATCAACCTTCTTTACTGGATCAATCTTCTTCTATGAAGCAGAGGGCTTCACATTCTTACCTCTACAAAACTTAGCTAGGTGTCTTGGTTTATTACATTTATAACATTTGACACCTTGTTGCGGAGAAAAAATACTTCTTGCTATTTTAGATCTACATTCAAAATCCTTATGCCCAAACCCATTTCATGTATAATAGTAACCATTGAATGATTGAAACATCATACCATTATTGTAACCATTCATCATCTGTCTTTTCATTCACTAGCCTTATGACCAAATCTATTGCAATAATAACAATAACCATTAAAATATGGGTACCTTTGTGCAACTATTTGTCTAATAGGTGGTCTTTTGAAATATTTCTTCTAGTTTCAGACATGTTTGAAATTACTCTTCTTATCTCCAATCTTCCTTTGTTCATTATTCCCCTTTTCAGCATTGTTGGAGTCTGATTTTCCTTTTAGCTTTCTCCTTTTTCAAACCCTAATCCTTATTTTTCCTTTGAATCTTTTTAACTAGCAAGCATATCATCAAGAAAGATGGAGCTCTTATTGAATTTTTCCTCTTGAATCTTTGTTTTCTCCAAATATTTCCTCAGAGACATAACTTCTTCTTCAATCTTTGAACATTCTATAGACTTGTCTTTCAATTTGGCATTCAAGTAGTCTTCAACTCTTTTTCCTTCTTCAACCTGCACTTTTAGATTGGTGATTATCTCATTTGATTCTTTGAGTTGCTCATTTGTTTCTTGGATTCTTTCTTTAACTTTCTTGATTCGATCCCTCAACTTCTTGACGCACTCATCTACTTCCTTAATATTTTCTTTTATATCTCTATTCTCACATTCTGCTTTATCTAGATCATCAAGATTAGATTTAAGTTCTCCATCCATATCAACTTCACAGTATTCTTCAATAAACCCTTCCACTATAATTTCTTCCAGAGGGATATGATACCTCCTAGTTGTGATCTTCTTAACCTCCAAGATCTACTTCAATAATTAATCCAATTGAAGGAACTAAGATCTGATACCAATTATTGAACACCCAAAAACTAAGAGGGGGGTGAGTCAGTATTCACTACAACTCATTAACTTCATCAACTTAAACATGTATTTAAAGCATCTCATCAAGCTTGTAGAAATGGAAAACAATAATTGAAGCATGCACCACAACAACAAACACAAGAACACCAGATTTGCATAGAAAACCCTAGGAAGGGACGAAAAATGGTGATGATTAGCTCACAATATCTTATAACAAGTTATCTAGAATAGAAAAGAGAAAAGAAGAATGGATCACTTCCAAGGGCTTACTGCTAGATTTTGAATAGCTAATAATGCATCTACAACATGTTGAAGATACAATTTTAATTAAGCTCAAAAAATTGACTTTACACACTTCATACTTCACCACTATCACCTTTCACACTTCAATCTACATCACATCTCACACACAATCTCTAAATCACACTTCCACACACTAAATAAACCTTCAATATGTACATACATCTTCCCAAACAAGCATATCATCAATTAGGTTGACCTAATTGGATGAAACGTGTAACACCATAACTTGTCGGCTCAAAAATCCAACCCACATACCTTGTGAAAGAAATAAAAATGTGTTCACCAAAATAGGTCAGCATGACCTATAATTACTCCCATGATTCTAATCCTTTCATAATTCAACTTCGCACAACCCCAAAACCCTTAGGTCAACACTGCACAATAAAACTGGTGAAGCAAAAATTGAATATTGAACCAAATATTCATTGATAAATTGACATAAAAACTACCAAATCACTTGCCACTTAGACTGTATACACTTATGAAATCCTCAAACACATCCTCAAAAGTGTAAAAAATAATAATCATCCACGGCGGAATGTGGAGCATTCCAATATGCACTCTACACCTATAAATTTGCTTCTACTAAGCCTGATACTCTATCATCGATATCTATAGCTATGAAATACATGCAACCCTAAAAATTCATATATAGATACATTCAATACATACCATTATTACCTCAAAACCACATGATAAAATTCTACAAAGTGGAGCAATGCGTACCTCAAAGCTATTGCTTTATTACTTACTATTCTAGTCTAGGACTTAGGCAATTTTCACCAAAACACTTGGTCTTCTTTGGACTTCTCCAGACTTTTTTTTGGAAGTATATGTAGTTTGTGTTGTGATTGATGTCAATAGATCTGTTTTGTTGCATTGTTTTCAACAACTCTGGGGAAATTCACCACCAACAATTCACAGATAGAAAATTCACTGCCAACAATACACTGCAGGAAAATTCACTACCATAACAAATTCACCTCAAGTAAAATTCACTTCCACAGAAAATTAACCGCATTAACATTTTTTAATATATATTATGAAAACTTTGAAAAATAAATTTAGTTAATTTTCTACAACGGTGAATTGCTGGTGGTGAATTTTACTTGTGAATTTTTCATGGCGGTGAATTTTCTCGTGGTGAATTGTTGGTAGTGAATTTTCAATCGGTGAATTGTTGGTGGTGAATTTTATATATGTTGATTTCAACCTATGGAGATACTTTTATTTGTTGCATTATGTGGTCATTAGTAGTCTCACTAGTGTCAACCTCTAGTGTTTCCTTGATAAGAATATGTGTGGTTGATTTTTTGTATTGTAGTTGGTTTGGTTGTAATAAGGAAATGTTGCAGATGATGAGGATGCATTTTTGGGCTTGGTTTCCAAGTACTTTTCAGAAAATTTGAATAAAAAAGGAGATAGTGTGGTAAAGAATGTTCAGTATAGCAAAGTAGTGTTCTAGTTTTTTCTCCGCATTTCTTCATGGTTGAAGATATTCTTATGTGGTTTTGATATTTTGATTAGAGGTGTTCAAATGTATTATATCTAGAGTTCCTTTTCCTAGATGATTGTGCAAAGAAAGTTGTGTTCACCAATGTGTGAACTGTGAAAGCAATGTTGTCTGGGAGAAATGGTTTTACTTCGCATTTATTTGTAGTATGGTTTTTGGTCTTGCAGATATGAGGGTGTGCTTAAATTTCACATATCAAACTCCATTATGAGTTATTTGAATTTTGGTTCTCTTGAAGGTTGGATTCATGTGTTATATTATGTGGAAGGTTAACTGGGTGTATAGGATGAATGTGCTCTTTAGGTGAAAATTGTTGCAAAGAATTTTTTTTGGGTTTCAAGATGTTGATGGAATATTCTAGATTGTGTTTGAATGTTTTGTGTGGTTTGCAAGTCATCTTTGGATAAAATCAAATGTGTACTTAAGTGTTCAATGGTGTTTACACAAGTTAGATCGACCTTGGGTGTTTAAACTATTTTTTTATTTTCTTCATTTTTTTTGGAAGCTTAGAGTGGCATGTATGAGTGGATTTAGGTCCTAGTTAAGGTGTGATGTGGTTCACTTTCATTCTTCTCCATTGTAGGAATGCTTAGTGTTGGCCTAATTTTAATTTGCATGGTTGAGGTGTTGCAAGTATGATGAGTTGGTGTTGTCATTGATGTCAACAGGCTTATGTTTGTGTTGTCATTGATGTCAACTAGTTCTATTAGTGATTGTTGGAAGTCTATTGATGGTTGAGAAGTTGTGGTGTTTCTTTGATTATTTATGTTATGTTGTAAAATTAGTAAGTATTAATAGTGTCAACCTCTAGTGTTGCTTTGATAAGAATGTGTATGGTTGAGTTGCTATGTTGTATTTTGCTTGATTGTAATGAGGACGTGTTCCAAATTATGAGAATATGTTTGTGGTGCTTGGTTTTCAAGTGCTTTTGAGAAATTTTGAATAAAAGAGGAAACAATGTGTTGTAGAGGTGTTCTGATATATAGAGTGGTATTCTGATTTTTCTCTGCATTTCTTTTTTCTTGAAGATCTACTTGTGCAATTTAAGTATGTTGAATAGATGCAGTCTGTGAGCTCTCAAAAACACAGGCAAGATACCTCAAGAGGCTGCCAATCTCTTGATATGCTTCAGGGTAAGAGACAAGGTTAGAAGAATTCAACCTTCTACACTTTAGGTGCTGCAAAACCTGGGTGGGTGTACCCCTCTGAATAATGCAAACTTGACTTGTAATCAATCTTCTTATAACAATTTGTTCACAAAGGTAGATGGGAGTGAACAATTATAATTCAACTTGAAAATGGTAACAATACTCTGGTCTAGATTCTAAAATGCTCAATTTTAAAAGATGTAAAGAGAATGAATGAATTCAATAAATGATAAAATATAGAGACCAGTGCCTTATTGGGTATGCGGAGTCAAATGAAATCAAATGAGCAACACTTTCTGGAGAAAACTCAAACTATCTAGCATATATTCTGTTTACAACTTGAATAAACATGCAAAACTATGATTACTAAGCTCTACTTGAATAATGCAATTGAACCTCTATGATTACTGTGATTAGCTAAAAGGATTTAGTCTTTACTTGAAAGAACCAATCAATCAATCACACAAGTACATCAAATGTGCACTAATAAATCAAATATAAACTTGTCATATCAATTTAAACAACCAGAAAGAGTCCATCTTGGAGACAGCTTAGCCATACTTTCATCAAATTCAATAGATAATTGAGACCAAAAATGTGCAGCAACATCAATTGACTTTCATAAATACCTCCACTTTGAAAACATGCAACTTAGTCTCTGGTCTGATGAATCTATATTAATGTATCCATCAGAAAATGCCTACTGTATATCGAAATAACTCCTAGCTCTCTTATTACAATTGCAAGAATGCTTACTTATACACGAGCATTTGAAGAAAATATCAAATTGAGAACTCATGTCGGCCCAGCACAAAATAAGGGCCAAAAATATGTCGTCCTACAACGGTTATATGAATTCACATGTTGGCCACAGGAACTGTATTTTTGTTATTCACCAGTGAGATAGTCGGCGAGACAACGTAGCAGCTATGTTGAAGGCAATTCACTCGTTAATCGCCCCGCCCTTGTATTTCGCTTTCGCTGTGACTTGTCTGAGTGAGGGAGATGTCCCGTAGATCACATTATGTTTTACCGATATGCATTGTTGCCTTCTGTATGTCGCTATAACATTCCGTTGGTCACACCGAAGCCAAGAAGCATCCCCTAGTTCCCATTGTGTATTGCTGTAGCTTTATGATATCGGGAAGACCTCTCACAGACTCCACATTGCTTTATCAAAAATCCTTATCCACTTTGATTGTCACTGAGGCACTCCAATTTTTATGCCGATAAAGTCACCCTTGCACCTCATTTGGTGAGACCCTGGGCACCTCGCCAACACCTCATACCGAAACAAAAAGTCATACCGAGCAATACGGAAAACTCCCATCCATCCTTGAGTGTCACTGTGACATTATGTATTTCCCACCGAAAGCCATCTTTCACTTGTCTTCACCGAGACATATCAAACTCGGGGAGATGTTACATAGAAATCCCCTTGTTACACCGAAGGGCCCGAGCTCATACCTGTTCGCCAAGACACTATAAATTTCTTACTGATAGAGTCCTTATGCCCCACGTATATTGCCATAGCTTTCAACTTTCAGGGGGACCTCTTATAGATTATCCAATGCTTCACCGAAGGTCTTCAATTATCCCCATGTCGTCGAGACAAGGCAACACCTATGCCAATGGGGATCTATATGTTTTCCATTGGCAAGACCAAAGGTCACTCGCTGAGACCTCGTGCTGAAAACCCCTAGCTTGGCTGAAAGACCTCCATATGCACCAGTCGGTATAACATGCTGAGCTCGCCAAGACATGATACCAATAATCCATAGCCACACCAAAAATAAACCCACATGTGAAGTCGGCGAGACAACCAGAATTCACCAAGACGCTAGCCTGACCACCAAGACCAATGCCGATAGAAGCCACCACGGTCGCCGAAACATGACGTCTTGCTGATAGGCAATAGATGTTTTCCAGCAGAAAAATAGGTCAGAGAGACCCAAATGCCGTCACGCCGAAACACCTGAAACATAAGATATTAGCAGAAAAGTGCAGTGGGTCAGGGAGACAATGGGAGACCTATGCTGATATGAACCAGAATATAAAATATGCATGACCCAACAGATTCAATGGAACAATATGGAAAAAATGGGTGAAAAAAGCATACGGTAGGACCAAATCTAGAAATTTATGAGTGAAAGCATATGTAAAAACATCAGATTTTACAGTCCCAACAGTGGCTCCATCTGGGGATGAATGATAGTCAGAACATTGCAAGGATCCAAAATCTAGAGTGAGCAGACCAGACACAAAATGATAAACTAGTGAGCAACAATGGAATGAATGGAAATGGAAGTGAATGCAAAGTGAATGCAAGATGGAAGTGGATGGAGAATGAGAGTGGAATGGAGGTGGATGAAAACCTAAAACTAATGTGCATGGAAAAAATAATTTTTAAGAGGACAAGCAAGAGTTGTCCATCCACTGGCAACCCTTAATCCTCTGCGTTACTTCAAGAGAAGAAAAGCTTCAAGAATTTCCCATGAACAGGAAATTCCTAATCTTCACTAGCCATGTTCTATAGAAAATATGAATCTTCACCCTTCTTTCCAACAACAACAAAAGGTCCCAGCCAAAGAGCTTCAAATTTTCCATGCTTTCCTTTCTCCCGACACCTTGCATTCCACATCAACACCAAATCATTTTCTTCAAATTTCTATTGTTTTCCTTGTTGTCAAACAAATACTTCATCTATGCCTACAGCTTCACATTTTGACTTTGGGCCTCTCTTCTTAATTCATCTAGTTTAGCAAGTTGCTCCATCTTGTCTTCCATGGGTTCAAGAACTTCCAAATCTTCTTGCAAGACAAACTTGTAGACTGGTAACAAATTCTACAGAGACAACCTAGCCTGTGCTCCATACACTAATTCAAATGGAGACTTTCCAATTTCCCTTTTCACAGTGACCCTATCAACCCATAACTTTGAATCCTAAGCCTTCTTGTTATGTCCCGACATCCTCTTTATAATCTTCAAAAGACTCTTATTGTTGGACTATGCCTGACCATTGGCTTGTGGATGATAAGGAGCTGCATAAGAAATAGTAATGCCATACCTATCACAAAAGCTTTTGAATTCATCCGACCTAAAGCACATCCCATTGTCTGTGATTATCCTCAATGGTGTACCAAATCTGGTGATAATGTTGTCCATCAAGAAATTTGTTACAACTTTACTTGTAGCCTACTTGGTTGGGATTGCCTCCACCCACTTTGTAAAATAATCAGTGGCAACTAGTATCCATCTATGTCCTCCACTTGACTTCTCTTGTATCTCTCCAATGAAATCAATTCCCCATTGATGAAAAGGGGCATTAGCTTGCAAAGGTCGAAGTGGAAAAGCACCCTGATATTTCAATCTTCCAGAAAACTTTTGGCAAGCCTCACATTTTCTCACATGTGTAAAGGAGTCATTAAAAACCTTTGGCCAAAAATACCCTGCCCTGAGAATCTTGTGTGTAGTTGTCTTTGCTGAATAATGACCTCCACAAACTCCCTCATGCATTTCCTTCAAAACATGTTCGGCCTATGACTCATCCAAACATAACAACAATATGCCATCTCTGTTTTTCCAAAACAGATCTCCATCCATGAAGACATATTTTGATGCCTGAAACTTCAAAGTTCTCTTTTGGTTGTCACTCAATCCATCTGGACACTTCATATATTTAAGATAATGCATAACATCAGTATACCAAGGAGTGTGCTCAATGCTTGTAATTGTAGCCTCTTCTTCAACGTTGCAAATCTAATTTGCCTCAATATTGGTTTCTGTCATTAGCCTAGCCAAGCCTTGGCCTCTTATCAGCTTAGTAATCTGTATTTCCATGTCAAATTCTTGAATCCTGTTGATCCATCTGCATCTTTTCCCTGTAACTTCAGATTGTGTTAAAATGTCTTTGACAGCAGCATGAGGGACATAAGCAATCACCTTTGCTCCAACAAGATATGGTCTGAATGCTTTTGTGGCCTTTACCAATGCAAAGGCCTGTTTTTCCATTATGTCATACTTCAATTCAGACCCCTGTAATGATTTACTAAAGAAGGACACAGGCTGTTCATGACCATCATTATTCTTTTGTAACATAACAACAACAATAGTATGCATTGAGGCAAATGAAAAAATCTGAAAAGGCTTTGTAAAATCTGGAGACTTTAGAACGGGAGCCTCTTTGATAGCCCTTTTGATAGACATAAAAGCATCCAAAGCTTCAGCAGTCCAGTCCATTTTTTGTCCTTTCTTTAACATTTTAGATATGGGCTTAATGATCTCAGCAAAATTAGAAACAAATCTTCTGACAAAATTAATTTGACCAAAGAAAGATTGTATTGCTTTGACAGTTTTGGGAATAAGAATTTTATCAATAGCTTCCACCCTCTCAGGATCTATTCTAATTCCCTCTTTTGAAACAATATGCCCCAAGAGCTTACCCTCTATGACTGCAAAATGACACTTCTTTGGATTTAAACTAATACCATATTCAAGAGCTTTAATAAATACCTTTTCAAGATGTTGCATATGATCTTCATCCTTCTTCGAATAAGCAGTCAAGTCATCTTGATACACCACCATGATAGCGTTAATCAAATCGGCAAATTCTACATCCATAGCTCTTTGGAAAGTCGCTCCAGCATTAGTGAGACTAAATGGCATTCTTATGTATACATATGTTCCCCAAGGAGTTGTGAATGTTGTCTTGTATTGCTCAGATTCCTTGACTTTAACCTGATTGTACCCAGAGAACCCATCCATCATGGATAGTAGCTCACACCCTGTCACCTTATGTAATATGGCCTCCATATTGGTTAAAGGATAATTATCTTTGAGAGATGCCATATTTAAATTCTTGAAGTCCACACATAATCTGATATCACCATTCTTCTTTCTCATAGGAACCAGATTTGAAACCCACGTTGAATGTCTGATTGGTTTGATAATTCCTCCATCCCTGAGCTTTATCAATTCCTCTTGCATTTTAGGCTCCAGAGTTGGATTTATAGGTCTTTTCTTTTGTCTGAAAGGCTTGGCGTCTAGCTTCAGTGGTATTTCATGCTGAAATAAATCTTCCCTATATGCTTTCAGATCTTCATAAGACCAAGCAAAAACATGCTTTTATTTTCTCAACAACTCAATCAGCATTCTTCTAATCGTAGGGCTGATCTTCTTTCCAATGTATACCTTTCTTGGTGCTATCTCAGTCCCCAAGTTGACTTCTTCAATATCTTCTCTTCTGACTGGCATTTGTTTCATTAGAGATCTATCATTTCCATCATACAACCTCTCCAATGCCACCAGCCCCTTGGGTAATTTATTTGTTTTGAGCTGCAATATCTCTTTGCCAAACACAGTTTGCTTCCCATCCACTTCTTCAACAAAAGCATTAAAATCAATTTCCTATGTCTCATACTGATCTATACAATTAAGGAATTTCAAAAGGTCAATATCATCATTAAAAACTTGCCAGTTATAAATATTATCAGGAACAATAGGCCTTGTTTTAAACTCAATCTGTGATACCCCAGCCAATGTAATATCATCTCTTTTGAGTGCCACATTTGCTAAGAAAACAACGATTATATTCTTTGACCTGTCAATCCACTCAATTGAGAAGGCATCAAACAATTCAATCGTATCCCATAAATCATTCCTATATTGTTTTAATCTTTTGTGCTTTGCTGCATATTTTGATTTGATTTGTGAAACAACCAACTCAGAATCGCCCAAAACAACTAGCAACTTAATCTTGTGTTTCACATCCATGTTCAAACTAGTCAATAAAGCTTCATACTCTACCACATTGTTTGTACATTCAAATGCTAACAGAAATGAATATTTAAAAGTAGTACCTTTAGGGGAAACAAAAACAATCCTAGTGCCATTACCTTCTTAGCTACATTCTCCATCAAAATACATCTTCCATACTCCATTGCAGCTTTGTGCCACATACTTTTCAATTGGATCACTATTGGTTAATTCTGGTTGAGCTGGTTCAATTTTAAAACTTCCAAGATCAACATCACAAAAATAATTAATCTAATTTGGTGATACACATTCAACAAGCTGATGCATTTTTGGTTCTCTATATAATTTGACATCCTGTCCATTCATTGGAATTGTAGCATAAGATAAATCAAACTGAACATTTCCACCAATAGCTGTTGTCCATTGCCTTGACAGAAGCATCCCAAACTGAGGAGTATCAATCACTGTTATATCTATATTATAAGCCACCTGTGGGTAAGTAGCTAATTTGACTTCAACACCTCTCATAATACCTACCATAGGTACAGGTTTGTTATCCATTGCATAGCACTTCCCCTCACATGTATCAACCCACATGCCAAGTTGTTTCATTACTCCTACTGGCATAATATTTATAGCAGCACCAGAATCTATCATGCAATTCCTCAACAATTTATTATTAATAAGCAACGTAGTAAAGAAGGGATCAACTTGAGGAGGAGTTGATAATATATCACTCAAGCAGACTTCAGAATTATTTATTTTCTCATCTCTATTGACTGCTTTAACAATTATTTTATTCTCAGCATTCACATGTTCTCCATTCGTTATCAATTGAACAGCAGTATCCCTATATTCTTTAATTTTCATCATCTCAAGTAGTGGAACATATATTTTTACCTAGGATAACACCTGTGTGAAATCAAAAGAGGAGCCCTCCACCTTGACAGTCTTCTTTAATTCTAGCGCTTCTCTTTTATTTTCTTTTTTTTCTTTTTTACTGGACTGGTCAGGCATCTGTATTTCTTTATTTAATTCTTTTACTTCCTCCTTTTGGCCTGGTTTCTATTCAATTTTATCATGCTGCTTGTTTCCTGGCTTTTTTGCAATTTCCTATGTTGTCTTTTGATCTTTCATAAAAATTCCCCTAGGAACTCCATCTAGCTCATTCACTTTTCTGTTTCTCAACCAATATTTACTCCTTGCATCCTCGACTGCTGCAACAGTTATTTTCTCCATTTCATCTTTAGTGAGTCTCCTTACATTGCACTGAACAGGTGATTCAACAAGATGTAGCTTTGTGTAGTTTTCATCAGAATCGCAAAAGATCTGCTATTCAGCCATATGGACATTATACTTCTGACTAGAAACATCATACTCATAGCCATCATCCTCTAAAGATGAATATCCTTCCTCATCATGGTAAAAAGTATCTGAAGTCAAGTAAATTTTGTGATCTTCTCCATTATCCTCCATTAACATTCCCTCTTCTTGCATCTTTTGAGCTACAACACAGTAGTCTGGAGAATGTGGCTGATTACAAACTTCACAGAAATAATTATTACTCACCATGTAAGTTCCCTTTTTGTTCAATGGATCAAGAGTCTCTTTATTTCTTGGCTTGGCTATCATAGGTTTCCCATCTTTCCAGTCTGTATTGTAAGGCATATCATGCAACCTTGGCCTTTCATTTATGTTCTCATTTCTATATGTATTCTCTTGTCTGTACTGATAATTATTTTGCTGAGGAGGCCTCGGGTTGTCTCTTTTATTAGTTATACCAGTAGCTTTCCTATTATTTTCAATTGTCAATGCAATTTTTTGTGCTTCAGCCAAATCTCTTGGGGATCTACTTCTCAGTTCATACCCTATCTTAGGATCGAATGCACTTAAATAAATACTCAATGGAGCAGAGTCTGGTAACCTCAATCCAGGAGGTACTTTAGTATGCAACTTGTTGAATTTTCAGTTGAAATCATAAATTGAATCATTCTGATTTTTTATGAATCCTCACCAGTTCATGAAGAGTTGCATCTGGAGCATTTTGATTCCCATATTGCTCTACGATTTTTTCTTGAAATGCTTGGAGAGAATTAATTGAATATGCTGGCAAGCTGTTAAACCATTCCCTAGCATCTTCAATAAGTGACATCATAAACAGCCTCATGTGCAAATCTTCATGTGGCATACCTATGTCTTGAATGGACATATTGAAATTCCTTAGATGTTCTTCAGTAGTGACTACATTGCTCCCTGCAAACTTGAGAATCATACCTCTCCAACTGCTATCCATAGGGTAAGGGAATAGATTAAAACCTGCCAAATCAAACTGTCTGATCATTGTTGCGTATTGGTGAGGGGGAGGGATAGGTGGATATTGATACTGATGCATAGGATTATTGTATTGTGCATTATGCTGAGGGGCATGATGCTGACCAGGAGGCAGATGCACATTTGTATGCTGTGTGGGAATATGAGGCGGCTGACTTGGCTGCCTGTAGTGATTCCCAGTCTGATGGTTCTAAGCATTCAATTGATTAGATGGCCCTGCACCATGACTACCTTGCTTATGAGGTGGTACATACTTTGGGGGGCAATCAGCTGTCTGATCAGTAACTTGTGCTTTCTGCAATTTGGATTCTTTCATTGCTTGTATCATCCAAGCCTTTCCCTGTTCTTTTCTTTCCTTTTCTTGGGATTCAAACATCGCCTTGATTTCTTCAAAACTCAAAGATTCATAATCTTGTTGAGGAGATGCATGATCAATAGGTTCATTCTGATCACCTTGCATTTCTAGATCATATTCCCACCTCTTTCTAGCTTCAAACACAATGTATTTCTGAGAATCAAGAGAAGGGAAAGGATTTCTTTGATCTTTTGGGGTACAAGGCTCTGCACTTGAATCTTCTCTCCATGTATCATAGCAATTATATGTTTCACAATGTTCTCTTGGTGCTTTTCCTTTATCTATTATGCACATGTCCTCATTGATCCTCTTTCCTTTATCAGCTCTGTCATCTTTATGTGTCCACTTACTGCTGCCAGCAGGAGCTCCAGTATGACCTCCCTTGTACTGAGATCTTTCATTCATGATGAAGAGCTACAAAATTTCTATCAGAGTCACCACTCACTTTTGTCAAAAAATGAGAAAATACTTAATGCTTCTTATTCCCAGCAGAGTTTGTACAAATTTACTGACTCTATGATTAAGGCTTTGATTCTAAATGTATTCCCCAGTGGATTCGCCAATTTGTTAGCTCTCAAAAACGCAGGCAAGATACCTCAAGAGGGTGCCACTCTCTTGATACGCTTCAGGGTAACAAACAAGGTTGGAAGAATTCAACCTTCTACACTTTAGGTGCTGCAAAACCTGGGTGGGTGTACCCCTCTGAATAATGCAGACTTGACTTGTAATCAATCTTCTTATAACAATTTGTTCACAAAGGCAGATGGGAGTGAACAATTATAATTCAACTTGAAAACGGTAATAATACTCTGGTCCAAATTCTAAAATGCTCAATTTTAAAAGATGTAAAGAGAATGAATGAATTCAATAAATGATAAAATGCAGAGACCAGTGCCTTATTGGGTATGCGGAGTCAAATGAAATCAAATGAGCAACACTTTCTGGAGAAAACTCAAACTATCTGGCATATATTATGTTTACAACTTGAATAAACATGCAAAACTGTGATTACTAAGCTCTACTTGAATAATCCAATTAAACCTCTCTGATTACTGTGATTAGCTAAAAGGATTTAGTCTTTACTTGAAAGAACCAATCAATCAATCACACAAGTACAACAAATGTGCACTAATAAATCGAATATAAACTTGTCATATCAATTTAAACAACCAGAAAGAGTCCATCTTGGAGACAGCTTAGCCATACTTTCATCAAATTCAACAGATAATTGAGACCAAAAATGTGCAGCAACATCAATTGACTTTCATAAATACCTCCACTTTGAAAACATGCAACTTAGTCTCTAGTCTGATGAATCTATATTAATGTATCCATCAGAAAATGCCTACTGTATATCAAAATAACTCCTAGCTCTCTTATTACAATTGCAAGAATGCTTATTTATACACGAGCATTTGAAGAAAATATCAAATTGAGAATTCATGTCGGCCCAGCACAAAATTTAGGTCCAAAATATGTCAGCCTGCAATGGTTATATGAATTCACATGTCGGCCACAGGAACTGTATTTCTGTTATTCACCAGTGAGACAGTCGGCGAGACAACGCAGCAGCTATGCTGAAGGCAATTCACTCGTGAATCACCCCTCATATTTCGCTTTCGCTATGACTTTTCCGAGTCAGGGAGATGTCCCGTAGATCACATTATGTTTTACCGATATGCGTTGTCGCCTTCTGTATGTCGCTATAACATTCTGTTGGTCACACCGAAGCCAAGAAGCATCCCCTAGTTCCCATTGTGTATCGTTGTAGCTTTATAATATCGGGAAGACCTCTCGCAGACTCCACGTTGTGTTAACAAAAATCCTTATCCACTCTGAATGTCGCCGAGACACTCCAATTTTTATGCCGATAAAGTCACCCTTGCACCTCATTCAACGAGACCCCGAGCACCTCGCCAAGACCTCATACCGAAACAAAAAGTCATATCGAGCAATATAGAAAACTCCCATCCATCCTTGAGTGTCACTGTGACATTATGTATTTCCCACCGAAAGCCATTTTCCACTTGTCTTCGCCGAGACATATCAAACTCGGGGAGACGTTACATAGAAATCCCCTTGTTACATCGAAGGGCCCGAGCTCATACCTGTTCACCAAGATACTATAAATTTCTCACCGATAGAGTCCTTATGCCCCACGTATATCGCCATAGCTTTCAAATTTTGGGGGGACCTCTTGTAGATTATCCAATGCTTCACCGAAGGTCTTCAATTATCCCCGCATCACCGAGACAAGGCAACACCTATGCCGATGGGGATCTATATGTTTTCCATCGGCGAGACCGGAGGTCACTCACCGAGACCTCGTGCCGAAAACCCCTAGCTTGGCCGAAAGACCTCCATATGCGCTAGTCGGTATAACATGCTGAGCTTTCCAAGACATGATACCAATAACCCATAGCCATGCCGAAAAGAAACCCACATGTGAAGTTAGCGAGACAACCAGAATTTGGCAAGACGCTAGCCCGACCACCAAGACCAATGCCGATAGAAGTCACCACAGTCACCGAAACAACATGACATCTTGCCGATAGGCAATAAACGTTTTCCAGTAGAAAAATAGGTCAGAGAGACCCAAATGTCGTCACGCTGAAACACCTGAAACAAAAGATATTAGCAGAAAAGTGCAGTGGGTCAGGGAGACAATGGGAGACCTATGCCGATATGAACCAAAATATAAAATATGCATGACCCAATGGATTCAATGGGACAATATGGCAAAAATGGGTGAAAAAAGCATACAGTAGGACCAAATCTGGAAATTTATGAGTGAAAGCATATGTAAAAACATCAGATTTTTACAGTCCCAACACGGTCATAGGTGTTATATCTAGATTTTCTTAGTCTAGATCATTATGAAGAGAAAATTTTGTTCACCAGTGTTTGAACTGTGTATTATAGTGGTGTCTAGGAGAAATGGTTTTGCTCCGCATTTCTTCACAACTTGTCTTTTGGTCTTCAGTTCTATAAGTGTACATTGATAAGGTTCATATCTACCTTCAGGTGAAGTTTTTCATGTTTTGGTGCTGTGCAAGTTGTTTTCTTGAGTTACAATATGTGGAAGATCATGTAGGTGTATAGGATGAGTTTGTTCTTCAAGAGAAAATTTTTGTGAAGGAATTTGTTGTATTTTAGAGTGTTTGTGGAATATTCTAGATTGTGTTCAAGTTTTGTATGTGGTTCGCAGGTCATCCTTAGATCAAATGAAGTGTGCACTTAATTACTTAATGGTGTTTACACAAGTTCAATCGACGTTAGGTATTTACACTAATTATGGATTTTCTTTAGTTATTGTGGAAGAATGGTGTGGCATGTATGAGTGGATTTAGGTCTGAGTTAATATGTGATATGGTCTACCTTCATTCCTTTCCACCATAGGAATGTTTTGGTGCCAACCTAATTTGAGTTTGTATAGTCAAGGTGCAAATCCGACCTTGGATAATGTTCTCAAGGTTGAAGAAGGTATAAATAAGTTTTTTTTTTATGGAGGATGTGGGTGTAGTGTGTGTGATGTTAATTGCAGAGGTGTGAAGTAAAAATTTATGAAGTGTAGTGTGATATTTAATGAGTTAGACTACTTGAAGAAGTGAGTAGAGGGTGTCTACAATATTCATAAAGGCCGTGAATGTGTTGGTGATGCAGTGGTGGACTTTTCTATTGCATTGAGATTTATTTCTCATTGTAACATTATTCCTTTTTCCTTTTTCTAATCTGGTAGTGAGCTATTACTAGTGAGCCCCTCTGGTAGTGAGCCTATTATATTTTGTGTTGCAATTACTTTATATTGTGAGCTAATCCTCATCGTGGTTTTTCCCTTCTTTGGATTTCCACGTAAATCTGGTGTTCTATTGTGCATGGTGTTGATTTGTTTCAATTTTTTTTATTTTCTTTCATGCTAAATCATTCTAACAAATTAAAGGTTAGTGAAGTTGATGTGGATCTAAATATTAAGGAGAGTTTTGATGTACAATTGATTCACCCCCCTCTCAGTTTTCTTGTGCATTCAACAATTGGTATCAAACCAAGGTTCCTTGGAAGAAATCTTAATCACTTGAGCTAGATCTAGGATAGCACACAAGATAGATGCTCCTCTATTTGATGGATCAGATTATGTGTTCTAGAAGACAAGGATGGAAAGTTTTTCGATATCCCTTAGACATGGAATTTTGAAGTCTATTGTGAGAAGATACACTATACCTACAAATGGTCTGAGTATTGATGATAAGATCCAAGCTTGTGGAAACAATGGTAAAGCAAGGTATGCTCTTTTAAGTGATCTTTCTAATATTGAACTTGTGAAAGTTATGAATTTGAAAACTACTAAAGATATCTAGACAAAGTTAGAAAGAATTTATGAAGGAGATGATAAGGTCAAGATAGCTAAGATGTAGAAACTAAAGATCATATTTGAGAACATGTGTGTCAAAATATGAAAACATTACAAGATACATGCATAAGGTGGATGAGAATGTCAACACCATCAAAGGTCTTAGTGGAAAGCTTGAAGAAGAAGAAGTGGTAAAGAAGGTACTAAGAACTCTTTCTAAAGCTTATAGTCATAAATTTTTTGCTATTGAGGAAGCTCAAGACTTAAGTAAATATACTAGAGATCAGTTGTATGGTGCTTTATCTACTTTTGAAATGAGAGAATTTGGTCCAAGTAATGCAAAAGTTGAGATGGTATACACCTAAAATCGGTCAAGACAATTAATTAATTAAATACAAGCTATTTAATTAATAATCCCTTTATTTCAACTACTTATAAATAAATTCTCAATTTATTTATATAGTTCACACTTTTCTAAATTCTTCATCCTAAACCACATTCTTCTAAATTTAATTAAATAAACAAATTCCAATAGTTTGTTTAATTAAATATCTTCTCACTAAGTTTGAATAATTTCAAATTAAAATTTAGTCACATGTCTACAACACTTTTTGGCCATGTCATCAAATGTCACATGTAATTAAATATGGCTAATATTTAAATTACATTTATCTTCAAAAAAAATTTAACACATGGCTTATTTCTCACACACTTTATTCCTTCATCCATTTGGCATGTTGTCCTTAGTCAAGGGAACATCCTCCTTGATTCTTCCATCTCCATCGTTCATCCCTCATGTTTGAATCTAGACTGTCGATCGCTGCCACATCACAAGATGCTTTGAAAATCCTATAAATACAACCCTTTTCTACAACATTTATCATCACATCTTTTAGCAAACTTATTATGCAAGAATAGCTTTGGAGCATTGGAGCATTCATAATTTGATCATTTAACATTCAACAAGTTGCATTGTTTTATCATTCTAACTTAGAATCATGTCTTAGTTTGTAATTGCATTTTAGTTTATCATATCAATAGTTAATATTTAAGCATATGTAGAATCATTTTAGATTTTTATGCAGCATTTGTATCGCATAATTTAGCATCATTATCAATTTTTCAATATCACCATTATCATTTGCACCACATAGTATCATGTAGGAACTTAGATTTCTTGCATTTTGAACATCATATCATTTCTCAAGTTGTCATTCTAACAATCATAGTGCACATATAAAAACTAAGAGCCAAATGATTTAATGAATCCTTGAGAATAGAGGACAATGGAACATTTTTAGATATTTGTTTTGCTGCAAATAAAGTATTTCTTTGATTCAAATCTTTAATATAATATGTCTCATTGATGTTTGTGTGTTTTATTATTGATTTTCGAACTCTCCCACATTTCACACATACAAAGACTACTTTTAAGGATAGAAAATTAGAGAAGACTAAGGAATGAGATCGAGAGGATCTTGATGATGTAGAAGAAAACTTTGTAAGGAGAATGAAAAAGGGTACTAGAAAGTACAAAGGTAAATTACCTTTCAAATGTTTTAGTTGTGGAAATATAGGTTATTATGCTTCAAGATGTCCAAACAAAGCTTTGAATGACAAGAATAAGGAGAACAAAGGTAAAACAATTAAGAAAAGTTATTATGTTAGAGAATATTCTAGTATATTTGATGATTTATCTGACTATGCAGATGATGAGGATAGTGAATACTTTTTTATGCCTATAAATGTTGAATCTAATTCTACTACTCATAGAGATGTGTGAAGGAAAGTGCTCTAGAAGTAAGTCATAGTGCTAAAGGAACTATGGTGACTTATTTTCATGCTAGAGAGGAGAAGAGCTACTAGAGCATTGATAGTAGATGCTCAAATCATATGACCAATGACAAAAGTAGGATTTTTAATCTTGAGAAACATAAAGGAGGTCTAATTAATTCTAGTGATGATACATCTACTAAGATATGTAAAAAGGTTTCAATCAGTGTTGATGGAAAGCATAATACATGAAATGTCCTTTATGGTAAGGGTTTAAGGCATAACCTCTTGAGTGTTGGAAAAATATGTAGCAAAGTATATAATCTTATGTTTCAAGATGATAGATGTGAGATCAGAAAAGGCTCCAAAATTATGGTTGTTGCTGGAAGGATAGATGGAAATGTTTATCATCTTAAAGGTGTTGATGGTCATTGCTTTATGACTTAGATTAATGAAAGTTGGCTATGGCATAGAAGGATGTGTCACATTAATTTTGATAGCCTAGTAAGGATCGGTTTAATTCAATCTATGAGAGATCTACCAAAGATTACAAAGCCATCAATGCTTTCCACAAGGAATGTCACATTCAAAAGCAAGCAAGAAGTTTCAAAGTCAAAGAACAATCTACTACAAGATTGTTGGAGCTAGTGCATGTATAGATCTTTGTGGTCCTACCGGAGTAAGAATTTTTCAAGGTGACAAGTGTCTCATGCTATTAATTGATGATTATTGATCTAGAATGACTTGGGTTACTTTTCTCAAAGAAAAATAAAAAGCTTTAGATAAGTTTAAAGCATTCAAAGTTATGGTTGAGAGTGAAATGGATATGAAAATAAAATGTCTAAGGTCTGATAGAGGTGCAGAGTTCACCTTCAGTGAGTTTAACAACTTTTATGAGAATCATGGAATAAAGAGGCATTTATCTACCCCTAGGACTCCTTAGCAGAATAGAGTGAATGAAAGAAAGAATGGGACTATTCGGGAAGCTACAAGAACCATGATGAAATAATCAAACCTACTAGAAGTCTACTGGAAGTCTACTGGAAAGAAGTGATTCATACTACTATCTACATAGTTAACAAAGTTCAAGCAAGAGCAAACAATGCAAAGACTCCCTATGAGTTTTGGTATGGAAGGATCCCTACTATCAAATATTTCAAAGTATTTGGAAGTAAATGTTATATCAGAAGAGATGAATATAACTTAGGAAAGTTTGATACAAGATCTAATGAAGGTATCTTTCTTAGATATTCTACAAGAAGTGTTCATCTTACTAATGATACAACAAGAGGCTGAAAAAGATTGTTAGAGTGCAAGTATCAAAGTGGATGAAAACTTATAAAAGAACTCAGTGGTGATAGATGGATATGAATCGGATGAGTCCTCTTGTAGAGAAAATGATAGAGATAGAGGTAAGGAAAAAGAAGTTTAGATTAAAGAGGAAGAAGCTCTAGAAAGGATTCCTAAGACTCCTAAGTATGTGTAGAAGAATCATTCTGATGATTAAATCATTGGTGACAAAAGAAAAGGTGTGTTGATAAGAAGAAAAGTTGTTATAGATGAAGAATTGGTAAATCTTTGTTTACTTTATAAATTTGAACCTAAAATAGTGATTAAAGCATGCAAAGATGAATATTGGATCAAGGCTATGGAAGAAGAATTAATGCAGATTGAGAATAATCATACTTGTGAACTTGTCCTAAGAGCAACAAATAAGAATGTAATTGGAACTAAGTGGATATTCTAGAACAAACTGAATCAGAATGGAGAATTGGTGAGAAATAAGACAAGGCTTGTGTGTAAGGGTTCCTCACAAGTAGAAGGAATCTATTTTGAGGAGATATTTGCTCCGGTGGCAAGAATGGAAGCTATTATAATTTTTTTGTCTTTTGCAACACATAAGGATTTCAAGGTTTATCAAATGGATGTGAAGTCAACTTTCTTGAATGGTGAGTTGGAAGAAGTATACATTGAATAACTAGAAGGATTTCAGTTATCAGAAAAACCAGATATGGTCTACAGATAGAAGAAAGCATTATATGGATTGAAATAAGCTCCTAGAGCTTGGTATGTAAGGTTTGATATGTATTGGATATGAAAAGGATTCAACAAAGGTAACATAGATAGTAATCTTTATTTCAAAGTTAAAAAAGATCAAATCTTGATTGTGGTTGTGAATGTTGATGATGTAATCTTTAAAGGAAATGAAGCTATGTGTAAGAGATTTGTAGAAGAAATGTAGAAATATTTTACAATGGAGTTGAATTTCTTCCATAGACTACAAATCAATCAAGCAAAAAAAGGTATATTCATTTCAAAATCAAAGTATGTTAAGGAAATGTTGAAAAAATTTAGAATGCAATATTCTAAACTAGTATGTACCCCTATGGTTACTGGTTGCAAGCTGAGTAAGAATGATGAATCTCCTAAGGCTGATCAGAGTAAATATAGATCAATGATTGGAGGAATACTATACCTAACTACTACTAGACTAGATATCATATATGTATTTTTTCTTGTGGCTATATTTCAAGAAGACCCTAGAGAGTCACATGTTGCAGTAGTGAAGAGGATATTTAGATACTTGAAAGGCACTCTGAAACAAGGTTTATGGCATCCAACGGATATTATTTTTTCTTTGAGTTCTTATACAGATGTAGATTGGGAAGGTTTTTGTGGATGATAGGAAAAGTACAAGTAGTGGTGCATTCTTTCTTGGATGAAAATTGGTGTCTTGGCTAAGCAAGAAGCAAGATTCAAAACTTTATTTATCTACTATAGAGGCAGAATATAGTGCATCAACATCTTGATGCACATAGGTTTTGTGGATGTGGTAAACCCAAAAGGATATTTGAGTGGTATATGATGAACTATTTTCTATCTTCTATGATGATACAAGTGCTATTAACATTTCAAAGAATCTGGTAATACATTCAAGGAAAAAATGTATCTCAATATCTAGCATAAATTTTTGAGAGAGAAGGTTGCAGAGAATGAGGTTAAGCTAAAGTATGTGCCTACAAAGGATTGGGTTGCTAACATAATTACTAAGGCTCTTCCTGAGGATAATTTTGAGTATCTCTAAGAGAAGTTAGGGGTTTTAGCCCTCCTTTGAAATAGATCTATAAGAATATGCACTAGACCAGTGAATATCAAGATTCATTTCTTGTTTTGGACTGATGTTGGTGGCTACCTCTCATGAGAGTAGGTATTGGTGATGTTTTTATAGTCAGGGAGAGTAAGTGTTGTTACAGGTTGGTGTTGTCCTTTTTCAATTGTGTCAAAGGATATGTGCAATGGTTGTTGGTTGTTACAATTTGTTGTGTGAGCTCCTAAGGGGGAGTATGCAGAATAGTAAAAAGGAAAATATGTTACAGAGAAATGGTGAGAAGGTAAAATTATGATTAATTTCAAAGTGGGAGAGTGAGAGAGATGTTCCATCCTTTCCCATTGATGTTAAAGGGGGACTGTGAAAAAAGAGAGTAGTAAGATAAGGGGGAGAGAAAGTAAAAGTAGAAAGAAAAATATTTGGTATGGAGTAGTATGTTGGTGATCAGAGTTGTTATATTTGTTGTTGGTGTTTTTTCACAGCATGTGTTTCCATCAATGATAAAGGGAGAGATTGTTGCAATTATGAGGAGTTGGTGTTGTCATTGGTGTCAACAAGCTTATGTTTGTGTTGTCATTGATGTCAACTGGTTCTATTAGTGACTTTTAGCAGTATATTGATGGTTGAGAAGTTGTGGTGTTACTTTGATTAGTTTCATCATGGTGTTATTAGTAAGTATTACTAGTGTCAACCTCTAGTGTTGTTTTGATAAGCATGAATATGGTTGAGTTGCTATGTTGCAGTTGGTTTGGTTGTAATGAGGAGGTGTTCTATATGATGAGAATTTGTTTGTGGTGCTTGGTTTCCAAGTGCTTTTGAGAAAATTTGAATAAAGAGGAAACAATGTGTTATAGAGGTGTTCTGGAATACAGAGTGGTGTTTTGGTTTTGCTCTGCATTTCTTTTGTATTGAAGATATTCTTGTGTGGTTCATATATGTTGATAAAAAATGGTCATATGTGTTATATCAAGAGTTTCTTGGTTTGGATCGTTATGCAAAGAAATTTGTGTTCACCAATGTCTAAACTATGTATTATAGTGGTTTCTAGGAGAAATGGTTTTGCTCCACATTTCTTTGCAATTTTTATTCTAGTCTTGTAGTTCTGGAAGTGTACTAATAGGGTTCATACTTACCTTTAGTTGAAGTTGTTCATGGTCTTGTGCTTCATAAGTTGATTTCTTAAGTTTCGGTATGTTGAATATTATCTGGTTGTATAGGATGAGTTTTTTCTTCAAGAGAAAGTTGTTGCAAAGGAATTTGTTGGATTTCAAGGCATTTGTGGAATATTCAAGATTTTGTTAAAGTATTTTATGTGGTTCACAAGTCATCCTTGGATCAAAGGAAGTGTGTACTTAATTACTCAGTGGTGTTTACATAGGTTCGTCTGACCTTGGGTGTTTACACTAATTATAAATTTGCTTCGATGATTGTGGAAACATGGCACAAAATGAATGAGTGAATTTAGGTCCAAGTTAAGGTGTGATGTGGTCCACCTTCATTCTTTTCCACCATAGGAATGTTTTGATGATTACCTTATTTGAGTTTGCATGGTTGATGTGCAAAGTTAACCTTGGAGAATGTTTTCAAGATTAAAGAAGGTATAAATAAGTGTTGTGTTGATGGAGGATGTCTATGCATTATGTGTGATGTGAATTGCAGAGGTGTGAAGTACAAATTTATGAAGTGCAGTGTGAGATTTAATGAGTTAGACTATTGGAAGTAGTGAGCAGTAAGTGTCTACAATCTTCAGAAAGCCTGTGAATGTGTTGGTGATGTTGTGGTGGACTTTTCTATTACATTGAGATAGATTTCTTACTATAACATTATTTTTTCTTCTTTTTTTAATCTGGTACTGATCCATTGGAAGTGAGCCCCTCTAGCAGTGAACCTCTTGTATTAAGTGTTGAAATTACTTTATATTGTGAGCTAATCCTCACTATGGTTTTTCCCTTCTTGGGTTTTCAACATAAATATGGTGTTCTTGTTAACTCTTCAAATTTGCACCTCTTCCAAGTTGTAGAACTCAGCAAATTTGGAGCAACATGGGAACACTCCTAGGTTGTGGGTCACCTAAGCTTGGAGTGGACCTCCAAATAAGGTTGGATCCTAATTGGTGTCACCTAAAATACTGCTAAACTAATGCTTTTTTGAGGAAAGAGTAAGAGGGTTACATAAACTAAAATTAATTGATTTTTTTTTAAAAGGTGTTGCACCAAATACTAACAAAGACTTGCAAACAACTTGCACACATTTCAAACAATGACAAATCTTGGCTTAAACAACTCATTTTGTATGCATTCTTGCATAAGTGTTTTATAGGAAGGTTTAAAAGCTAACTCCTAGAAGGAAAGACATTTCACAACTAAAAACATTTGCATTTATAACACAACTTATAACCTACAACAACATAATTTTTTGTAAAAGGTGCTTAAGATGAGACAAAATTACAAGGAAAAGCTAAATTTCACAAGTAACTTGATCAATCACTAGATGTACACAATGAAGCATGAAATGAGAAGGAAAAATATTCAATATAATTGATATCCAAGGTACTCACTAGTATACAATTCTATCGAAAGAGTTACAATCTGCTCCTACAAAAAATATAATTCTAGAAAATAAGCTACCACACTGCTGGAAAGAAAGAACTTCAAAAACTCTATTTTAAGTCACTTATGCCAAAATGAAACAACTGTACCACGTGTGTCTTTCTAGAAACTCCTAGTTGGATGTTGCAAAAAGGCCAAAAAAGAAGCTTCTAAAACCCCTCCAAAAGGTCACGAAAATGCAGAAAAGTCAAGCCATGACCCAAGTCACACCAAAAGCATGACAAAATTGCCTCTAAATGGCCCATTCCCCCCAAAATCAGTCAAATACAACTTACACACCTTTCCCATGTTGGTCCATCATCATTATGTCTTCAAGATGCTTTGATTCATGCTCCTTTTGTGTTTGCAAAAGCCTAAGACCCAATTGATTCAAACTAACTCCACCTTGGCTTGAAAAACATAAGGCTCATAATGAAACACATAAGAGAATTATCTATATTTCTGCATTTTAAATAGCAAATTGATTAAGTGCTTTATAATAATAACACAATAATCAAGTGCTTTATAATTCAAAAAAATGCAAAAATAACAAGGCCATAGTTTGACCTTTCATACAATTCAAGTCAAATACAAGTCATAGACTCTCAAATATGGCATACACAAGGAAACAATAAACATAAGGCATAAGACTTGTAAGTCTTAGCCCATGGGACACATTAATTTGTTGCAAATTTTTTAAACAAAAGATAAAAATACCTTTGTTGTCGGCCTCACTAGGGTTTCAAACCCTAAACACAAAAAAAATGCAAATGAAGGAAAAAGAACTTCATTCTCACCATCAAGCTTTATTGAAGCTCTTTGCCTCTGACCAAGGGTTTCATCATGGCATTTTCTAAGTGATCTCAAGGGCATTTTCATCAAATTTTCAAGGAAAAAATCAAAGAACAACTCATGGTAAGTCTTTTAAGAGCATTTTTAGTCATTTTTATTTCATTTCCTAGAGGAAAATGCTTAACTCAAGATCAAAATGTTGAAAAATTGTGAATATTTGTTGCTCCCACACATATGCTTGTAGAAATTTGACATTTCCTGTGTAAATTTCAATTTACTTACAAAATGATGTGGACTATCTTTGTTTCTATGGCCGCAATCATATATACCTCTCTGTATTTCACTTGATTCATGTAGAATGCTCAAGCATTTATGTGTATTTCACTTTTCCTCTCCATTGCCATGGTTGTGTGTTCATTTTCAGAAAGAAAAAATCTTCTTTTGTAAGATAGGTCGCTGGCTCCCTCCATATCATCTAGGTTTTTTTTTTTTTGCAAGCTTAGGGTTTCATGACTTCAATGAGCTCGAATCTCTCCCATACTATATTGTATTTGTGATTCTTGATATAAAACCAAAGTGGGTTCTTGTATTTTGTGAAGAAAATTACCTCTTCAGGCTGCAGCCATGAAGAAACAACTGGGTTTTTTTCATTCTTTCATGAAAACTACCTTTTCTCCAACCTGTAGGTTGTGACTTTCCATTTTGTGCATTTGGATTTTCATCTTTTGTGTTGAGGATTTTTTACTTCTGTAAAACCCTAGCTCGAGGGTTTCCTTGCTTTTGACCTCATGGCTATTTTGGTTTCTCTATTTTTTCTGAACTTAAATGCAAAAAATCTGAACATCTTGAGTCTTTTTATGCATTATTTAAAATCACAGTATTATGCATCAAATATCATTGTCATCTTTTAATGCCTTGTCAAAGAAATTCCTTATTAAAATTGTACATTGTAAAGGATGAGTAGCCCAAAATGTGGTTGTCCTCTGTTGAGATGGAGGTCTTTGTCTTTCACTTTTGATATTCTACTATCCCTGTTGTTCAACAACGGATGCCCTTGGCCCTTTAGGAATATTTGTATTTTCCTTCACTTCTATCATTTTTAACTAGCAAGCTATGGTTTCAAGAACATGCTCATGACAATCTATTTCATTTTCATTTGAAGTTTTGAAGTTTGGCATTTTTTCTATAAAACACAACTAGAAACTATAGGAAGTTTTTCCTTTGAATTTGTCCCATCACAAACAAGTATGTATCCCACAGTATTCCTAGCATTCTCTGGTGAACAAGAAATGCATGTTCCGGTTTTAGAAACAATATCACCACAAGTAGCAATTGTCTTTCTTGGAGAAATAAGTTCCAAGTGGTAGAAGGGGGCAACACATTTGATTCTTCTTTAATGGGTTGGAAAAGGAAAGTTGTATTAACCTCAAAACCTGACACATTTACCAGCTTCAAGCTTTCATGTCTCTCATTCACTATAGCTTTGGTAAATTTATTATCTATGTTGAATTCACAACCATTGTTTGGCCTGTGCCTTGTTGAATTTGTCCTTTCATTCTACTTGCATTCTTGATAGCTTGTGGTTGAACATCTATAGTGGAATGTAATTGAGATGCAACATTTTTCTTATGGTTCAACCAGAAACCAACATGACACATGATTCATTGTTGTTAGTGTGTTGTTTTGACTGTCACTATCCATTTTTTTCCTATACAGGCTATTACTAAGAAAATTCCTTTGGATGTAGCTACTGCCCTCTTATGCATTGTCATACTGTCACTATCCACTATGAAGGTTAGTGTGCCCACTATCATCTCATTTTGATCTCTCTGCTTGACTTGCTGTAATGCTTCCTTGGTCATTGTCATGTGATAATCTTCTATCTTGAGAGACTGCCCTTGCATGAACACACTATCATAACAAAAGATACTATGAATCTTCTATGTATTATCATTGTCATATTAGTGACTTCATTATAATCCGAATCTTATAACATGCATATTACATATTTTGCAAAGTGTATCACCATTGCTTTTAACACCATTGACATCTCTGTATTTTGAAACTCAAGTACTCATGTGAGAGGATATGGTTTCTTATCACTGGTAAGAATGTTGAAACAACCATTTTTGTCTTTTCAATTGTTGGTTTTGATATACTTCCTTCTTGAAAAATGCTTTCATTGTCTTCATAACACAAAAGGTCAAACATATTTGCAATGTATAGTATAATAACCATCATATCAAGTATCCTCCTAGCACTTGACTACCAAACAGGGTGATTTCTTTCCTTCCCAACTATAGCAATATTATTCCCTTGCAAAATGATGTGGACCATCTTTTCAAGCTACAATCTTTCATCTACACAAAGACTCTATCTTTTATTTTTATCATCAACTATCATTTTTCCACTTGAGTTGAACCTTGCTAAGGCAACAAAAGCACTAAATTAATCACTGCTTCTACAACCCTACAAGTCTAAGAATATCATGGCACTGTAATAGGTATTGTATAGAAAAAGACAAAACACCATTCACCATTTCTCTACTTGGCAACTCCTACTGAGGTTACCTTTTGACTTCTTGAATAACTCTTTCCAGACTATCCTCTTTGGTCATTATTGTTACCTAATGCATTTTCTTTTACTTAGGCATTCTTTCATAATTATGATGGCATGCTACTCCTTCATTGTATTCTTGGCATACCTATGTTGATGGATAGAGGATATAGATCTGTCATAGGACTATCCTCTTTCTTTCTAATAGCATACTATCCTTTTAATGCAGAAAAATTCCCTGACCATTGTTATTAAATGAAGACATATTTGATACCTGATTAGTTGTATAAGAATTGTTCTTCATAAATAACAAGGATTTCTTTACTATTTCATGCCACTTGTTATTTTTGAATACTCATTGTATCAGTAGCAAGATGATTACCAATGCATGTTAGTTACTTATTTGCATCAATGTGCTTTCCTTTCTCATGCATTTCTCTTCAAGACAACATGTTGACATGGTGGCTATGGCCTTCCATTCAATTTCTCACCTTGTGCTACTCCATGTAACTCATGATAGTTCCCGATAGGACTTGATAGCTCCTCTACTATGTGATTATCCATAATTGAACTTGATGCATTTGTGCTTCAGTTTTCATGTTTCTCCTATCAAAAGCATCAAATTATAAACCATTTTATTTGTATTGTACCAACATTGGTTTATTAGGTTCCATGTGCCAATTATATTGTGTATTTTCACCATTATCACAAAAATCATATGTTTCTTGGGAAGAGACAAACTATCTTCATCTTTGAATGATTGTTATCCTGGTTCTTGTTCCCTTCTTTACCGACCCCTTGAAAATGATGACAAGGAAATACAAATCATATCACTATTTAAATGTACTTTGGATCCACTTAAGAACATTGAAAGACATATCCAGTAGAGTAATATTTCCAAGAAGAAATGACTGTCCCTTTGATCAACATGATGGTAGCCTACTATTTGGTTCATTGTGAAATGATGAAGAGTAATCTTTCTTGATAATTCACATAGTTTTGTTGCATATTTTGAATCTAATAATGAAAGTTGATCAACTAGTATGATTCCATATTGATTTAATGCATCAAGAAAAGGTTTATCATTAATTTAATCTAGTTGTTCAATTTCCTATCCCTCCTAAAACACAAGAGGGCAGCATGTTGGGCTCAACCCTTGTGGGAGCCACATTTTACCCCACATGTTGTAACCAGATGAAACAAAACAATAACAAAGATCTATCCTATATCTGCACAAGGAGAAAACATGTTAGATAAATAAAGCATATGATAGATGTGTTTGATAACTCTATTGTTTACTTGGAAATATATGATATGCTAGCTATTTTAATGTTTATGAAGATAAAATTATATGTTTATGGATGTTTGCACATATTTTGACTGGTGATCCTTCATTGCTCTAACAACACTCTTCGTATAGATGTAGGGAACCTTGGAGCAATAGGGGAAAATAGCTAATGGAGGCTAGATGGACAGGAGGACTAAAGTTGATGCAGGGCAACTCGATTGGGATTCGTCATTCAGGCAATGATGGGTCCCCTTTCTCTTTATGTGCATTCTTTCCTTATCTGTAAATGTATAGTTTTCTCTTTATATGCATTAAAATAGTCAGTCTCTTGGCTTGTGAGGGACACTATACACTTATCATTATCAATAAAGACTACATTTTTGGAAAGATTGTGTACTTTTTCCTATGTTATATGCATCTGCATAAGGCAATATAGTATTGTAGTCTTTTGATATTTCTTTATGCACATGAATGTGACATAGCAAAGGTAAAATGTACCTTCTTTTCACTTGCAAAATATAAACAACATTACTGTTTGGGCTAGTAGCAAAAATAGGTAACAGTTCTATTGTGCATGGCATTGATGTGTTTTAGCTTCTATTTTTTTTCATGCTAAATCATTCTAATAGATTAAAGGTTAGTGAATTTTATCTGGACTTGAATATTCATGAGGGTTTTGATGTACAATTGATTCACTCCCCCTTATTTGTCTTGTGCATTCAACATGAGGTGTATAGCTAACCTTCTAAATTGTTTTCAAGGTTGAGGATGGTATATATATATGTCTGTGTGTGTGTGTGTTGAGTTGATGAAGGATTTTGTGGTGTAGCATGTGTGATGTGAATTATGACATGAAGTGTGAAAATGCCAAGTGCGGTATGACCCTTAATGACTAAGACTACTAGAAGAAGTGAGTAAAAGGTGTCTACATCATTTAGATTGAGTGTGAATGTACTTACTAGTGGTGTAGTGGTGGGAACATTTTCTTTCTCTAAGATGAATTTCTCACTGTAACAATCTTCTTTCTTCTTTTTTGTAATCTAGCAGTTAGCCATTGCCAGTGAGCCATTCTTTCTTTTGGGCAGTGAGCCCTCTAGCAATGATCCTATTATATTTGGTATTATAATTACATTTTATTGTGAGCTAATCATCACCATGTTTTTTCCCTTCTTGGGTTTTCCACGTAAATCTAGTGTTTTTTTGTGTATTATGTTGTGTTTTTAGTTTTTGTTATTTTCTTACAAGTTAAATTACTCTAACAGATTAAAGGCTAATAAGGTGAATATGGATCTAAATATTAATGACGGCTTGATGTTTTAATGTACAACTAATTCTCCCCCCCTCTTAGTTGCCTTATACATTCAACAATTGATATCAAAGCAAGGTTCCTTAGAAGAAATATTAACCGCTTAAGGTAGATCTTGGATGGTGCACAAGAAGGAGGCTCCTCTATTTGATGGATCAGATTATGCATTCTAGAAGACCAGGATGGAAGGTTTCCTTGTTTCACTAGGATTTGGAGTTTGGATTTATGTGAATATAGATATATTATGCTTGCAAATGGTTTGAGCATTGATGATGAGATCAAGGCCTATGAGAACAATGGAAAAGCAAGGTATGCTCTTTCTAATATTGAACTTGTGAAAGTTATGAATCTTAAATCTACTCTAGTGAAATCTAGAAGATGTTGGAAAGTATCTATGAAAGAGATGACAAAGTCCTGTAAGCTAAGATGCAGAACCTAAAGATTAAATTTGAAACCCTACTCATGTTAGAGGATGAAGTTGTTAATTCCATTAGAGGCCTTGGTGGAAAACTTAAGAAGATGAGGTGGTAAAGAAGGTACTAAGAAAGCTTCTTAAGTCTTATAGTCATAAAGTCTCTACTATTGAAGAAGTTCAAAATTTAAATATTTATTCTAGAGATTAATTGTTTGGTGCTTTAACTACTTTTGAATGGAGATAGTTTGGTCCAAGTGATTCAAAGAATGAGACTTCTTTTAAAGTTGGAAAAGCTTAAATGAATTAAGAATTAGATCAAGATGATGTTGATGATGTAGAAGAAAACTTTGTGAGGAGATCAAAAAAGGGGAATGGAAAATACAAAGGAAAGTTACCTTTCAAATGTTTCAATTGTGGAAAGATTGGTCATTATGCTTCAAGATGTCTTGTCAAAGCTTCAAAATTTAAATATATGGAGAAAAAAGGTAAATCAATTAAGAGAAGTTACTATGTTAAGGAAGATGCTAGTATATCTGATGATGAATCTGATTACCTTAATGATGAGGATAATGACTGCTTGTTCATGGCTCTAAATGATGGAACTAATTTTGCTAACTTTGAGAGTTGTATGAAGGAATGTTCTCCAAAACTATGTCATAATATTGAAGGAGAAATGTTGAATTATTTTCATGCTAGAGAAGAGAAGAACTAGATCATTGATAGTGGATGCTCAAATTACATGACTGGTGATAAGAGTAAGATTTTTAAACTTGAGAAATTTGAAGGTGGATTAGTTAAGTTTGGAAATGATAAATTTGCTAAAGTATGTGGAAAAGGTTCAATCAATTTTGATGGAAAGAATAATACAAATGACGTTCTTTATGTTAAGGGTCTCCGACATAACCTTTGAGTGTAGTACATATTTGTATAAAAGGATATAATTGTTGAATATTGCTGATATGTGGTTTTCATTGATGTCAATACTATTAGCATTAATGCCTTTAAGGTTGTATATGTCGAGGATATTGAGAAAATTGTAATAAAATAAGTTGCAGGTTGTCAGTGATGCAATGAAGTTCAGTTTAGCCATCATACTGTTGGCTATCTTAGTATATTGATGATCAGAGGTTGTGGATCAAAGGGTTTGTTGATGAGTATATCTAGTTTAGGTTTAGAGATCCACATGAAGATTTGATCAAGTTATGATTATCTGTGTTCTGACAGTTGTTTTGTTGCTTCAATTGGTGTTCCTAAAAGAAGATGATGTGATTCTAGTAATTTGAGTTGTTGTGGATGCTTCTGTGGTGATTCATGATGCTTGTGGATATTTCTAGATCGTTCTCTATCTGTTTTGTATGTCCACATTGATTGTTGTACTCACGATTGGTGATTTTCTTTTATGTGTTCATGTTTTTAAAGTTCATGGCCGACAGGACGATTGTAGCATGTTGTGGATCTTTGAGGCATAATTGTTTAAGGTGTTTTGTGTTTGAGGATGTTTTTTTGGTTCCTTACTATTTTTTGGCCAACATTGGTTGATTCACATTGATAATTATTTATGTTTTGAGCTGACAATTTGTGCACATTTTATATTTTGTTAAAGCCAACATGGACATGATGTTATCCTTAGTTGCAAATATATATAAGTGATTGTTTATTCCATTTGAAGGCATGGTGTGAGTGGTGTGTGAAGTGTGTGAATGTTGTGTGCAAATAATGTTCTAATCTTTTGAAGGCAGAAGTAAAGTGTGAAGAAGAGTGAGCAGATGTTTATGTGCTTAACCGGAACTATAATCAGTCATTAGCAGATGCTATTTACTCAGTTCAAAATCTTCTGGATGTAATTTGAATGTTTTTGTAACACAATGTGTCTTCCTTTGGGCAATAAGCCTTTTGTATTTGAGCAGTGAGCTCTAGGAAGTGCACCTGAATGCATGTGCATTCCCCATTTATAATTCTTTATACTTTTAACAAGGTATAATCTTGTGGACTAACCTCCATTGTGTTTTTTCCCCTAATAGGGTTTCCACGTAAAAAATCTTGGTGTTATGTGTGTTTCTGATGTGGTGATGGTTTATGCTTTCATGTTTATTTATCAGATCTAAGAAATTTTTTTAATAAGTATAATTTTTGTGACAATTGATTCATCCCCCCCTCTCAGTTTTCTTCCCTTGAGTTGCCAACAATTGGTATCAGAGCAGGTTCCTCAAAAAAAAGTTTAATAGCTTGAGGTGATCTGGGATGGTGACATATAAGAAGGATAGTATGAGATTTGATGGAACTAATTATTCTCTATGGAAGACTCGAATGGAGTATCATCTGAGATGCATTGGTGAACCCTCCTGGACAATTACAAAGAATAGGTATATCATCCCACATAATGGTCCCTCTATTGCAGGTGAGATTAAGGAAGCCGAGTATAATATGAAGGCTAAGGAAGCATTGTTGAGTGCTCTGACTGATTCCGAGATGACAAATGTAATGGAGCTAAAGACTACTTATGAGATATGGAAAAAGTTGGAAACTTTGTATGAAGGTGATGCCCATGTGAAGATTGCTAAGCTTCAAAGCCTAAAAGGGAAATATGAAATGTTGAGAATGGGTGAAGATGAGAACATCACTTCTTTTATGCAGAGAGTGAATGAAATTTTGTGTAGTATCAGATGTGCTAGTGGAACATTGGAAGAATCAGATATTGTTGCTAAAGTGCTCAAATCCTTGCCTATTGCATACAAATCCAAAGCTACTGCTATTGAGGAGATCCAGACTGTGAAACATGTTACCAGAGATATGTTGATTGGTAAGCTTACTAATTTTGAGTTAAGTGAGTTTGGTGATTCTCTTCCTAAGACAAAATCTACATTCAAAGCCACTATCTCTGGAATAGATAAGAAAAGATATGACCCGGGAGAGAGTTCTTCTAGAAAGATGTTCAAGTATGAGAAGGAAATGAGAGAGATTGAAGAAGAAGAGATAAAACTAGACGATATTGAAGCACTTATTGTCAAGAGTGAAGCCAGAGGAGAAGGTAAGTATAATGGGAAATTTCAATTTCCTATTAAATGCTTTTCTTGTAATAAGATAGGTCATTTTGCCTCAAGGTGTCCAGAAAGAGTTCCTAAACCAAGACCTAACAAGCCTATATTTCAAAGAAAGTGTTATTATGCTACTGATGAAGGTGTGACAGATGATGAATCTGATAAAGGGAATTTAAGTGAGGACGAATGGGTATTTATTGCTATCAAGGAAATGATTCAGCCCCTATTGAATCTACTAGTTGCACAAATGTGGAGAAATCTCTAGCTGCTAGAGTTCATGAAAAAGATGAATGGGTGATTGACAGTGGAGGCTCCCATCACATGACAGGTGATAAAAGTAAATTTGTGAGCTTGGAAAAGTATGATAGTGGTTTTGTAAGATTTGGTGATGACAAAGCTAGTGTAATCTGTGGCAGAGGATCCATTTCTCGTAATGGTAAGCATAATACTAATGATGTTCTATATGTGGAAGGTTTGATGCATAATCTCTTAAGTGTTGGACAGATGGTTGACAAGGGATACAATCTCCAATTCAAGGATGGAAAGTGTAGAATATTGGGGAGTCCTAGAAATGTGATTGCATTTGGTACAAAAACAAAAGGTAATATCTTTCGCTTGAGTGTCACTAGTAAAATTTGTCTGATTGCTCAAGTTGATGAAACTTGGTTATGGCATAGGAGAATGTGTCATGTAAACTTTGACAATATTATCAAGATAAGTTCTACTTAGGCAGTGAGAGATATTCCTAAGTTGATAAAACCTACTAATACCATATGCAAGGAATTTCAGTTAGGGAAGCAAACTAGAGTTTCATTCTAGAGAAAACAACATTGTTCAAATGAAGTGTTGGAGCTTGTGCATACTGACTTGTGTGGTCCTTCTAGAGTGATAATTTTACAAGGATACAAGTATTTCATGTTACTTATTGATGATTATTCTAGAATGATGTGGTTTACTTTCTTAAGGGAAAAATCTTAAGCTCTAGAGAAATTCAATATTTTTAAGGCTATGGTTGAGACAAAGACAGGTCTGAAGATTAAATGACTAAGATTGAATAGAGGTGGTGAATTCACTTTTGATGAGTTTAATTCTTTTTGTGAAGAGCATGTGATAAAGAGACAATTATCTACCTTGTGGACCCCTCAGCAAAATGGAGTTGTGGAAAGGAAGAACAAGACAATTCAAGAAGCCGCTAGGACTATGATGCTGGAAGGAAATGTTCCTCATATCTACTGGAGAGAAGTTGTGAGTAATGTCGTTTACACTCTCAACCAGGTACATTTCAAAGGTGATACTGGTAAGACTCCTTATGAGCTATGGTATGGTCATAAGCCTACTATTAGATATTTCAAAATCTTTGGGAGTAAATGCTTTATCAAAATAGATTAAGATATAGGAAAGTTTGATGCTAGAAGTGATGAAGGAATCTTTCATGGTTATTCTACTAAAAGCAAGGCCTACTAATGCTACAATAAGAGATTGAGAAAAGTAATTGAAAGTGCTAATGTCAAGGTTGATGAAGACATAGTTAGACCATCCAGAACTTGTGGATATGATTCAAATGATCAGAATGATAGTTTAGATAAAGAAAAGAAAGTTCAGACTCCAAATCAAGTTCAGATCATTCCAGTGAATCAAGAAAATCAAGAGGAAGGAACTAGTGAAAGTGCAGAAGTGAGATCACAAGAGCCTAAAGTTGAAGAACATCCTAAGACTCCAAGGTATGTAAGACTAAATCATTCAGAAGATCAGATTATAGGTGATAAGAACAAAGGTGTCTAAACTAGGAGAATAATTGTAGAAGAATATTGTTTGATCTCAAAGACTGAGCCTAATTGTGTCAATCAAGCATGCAAAGATGAAAATTGGTTGGAAGCAATGAAAGAGGAGATACTGCAAATTGAGAAGAATGATACATGGATTCTTGTTCCTAGACCTAAGGACAAAAATGTAATTGGAACTAAATGGGTCTTTCAGAACAAACTAAATGAGCAAGTTGAAGTTGTTAGAAACAAAGAAAGACTGGTGTGTAAAGGATATTCTCAGATGGAAGGAATTGACTTTGGAGAAACTTTTTCTCCTGTTGCTAGGATTGAAGCTGTGAGACTATTTCCTACTTATGATGCTTACCAAAACTTCAAGGTTTATCAGATGGATGTTAGAATTTCTAAATGGTGAACTGGAAGAAGAATTGTATATTGAGCAACCTGGTGGATTTCAATTGATTGATCAAGGAGATATGGTTTTCTGGTTGAAGAAAGCATTGTATGGACTTAAGCAAGCCCCAAGAGCATGGTATGCCAGATTGGACAAGTATTTTTTGAAGCTTGGATTTAATAAAGGTACTACTGATAGTAATTTGTATTTCAAGATTGATCATGGTAATGATTTGATTTTTGAAGTCTTTGTTGATGACATCATTTTTGGAGGAGATGATAGTTTGTGCATGAAGTTTGTTGATGAGATGCAGAGTGAGTTTCAGATGTCTATGATTGGAGAAATGAAATTTTTTTTGGGATTGAAAATTACTTAGCTAGATAAGGGGATCTTTATATCTCAGTCCAAGTATGTGAAAGAATTGCTAAAGAAGTTTGGTATGGAAGATTCAAAGCCAGTTGGTACACCTATGATGAGGGTGATCCCATAATAGTGGTTTACAATTTTTGGCCAAACTGGACACTGAAATTATTATTTTTAACTAAATCTTCACATTCGGGCACCTATAGCGGCTAAACTGTGAGGAATTTGAAGATGGTGCAAACTAGAGTCTCATCAAATTTTGTCTGTAGATTCTAAAAATATTTTTTCAAAAATTTTGGAATCAAATTGCACTTCTTTTTCCATCTCCCATGAAAATAGATTTTTTCAGAAAAAATATTTTTAAAAAGTGACGACAATCGTATAACGCATAACTTTTTTTCCATGAAGGATAAAATTCTAATTCTTTCAAATTTAGATTTGTAACTCGATATCTAGTGCTTCCACTTGGTTAGATAGTTTTTATTGAATATTTTTTCTTAATCAAGTTTCAAAGTTGAAACAATTAAGAACATGATCGTATAATGCGTAACTTTTTGTATATGTCAAAATTTAATTTTATTTTTTTTTTGGATCAAAGGCTTCAATATCTGGTGCACTCATATTTTTCAATTTTTTTTTTGATAATCTCTATTTTTCCACATGTGAAAAACAAAGAAATTCATTTTCGATGAAAAACCTATGTTTAATAAAACTTAAAAAACAAATACATAACAAAACCAAAACATATTAAAATTATATTCATTGATAGCTTGTTCTGAGGAATACCATAATCATTTGAAATGAAGTTTAAATGAATTCATTTGATCCCCCAAAATCTAAATCAAAATGATTTTTATCAGCATTTTGATAGTGTAAAAGACGATTTATAGGTATGGTTTAAAAACTAGCGGAGGTTCTATCCAAGGGGGTATGATCTAGGTGATTTGATCAAACCCTCTTCAATTGGAATCCTTAAAATGGAACTTTTTAAGGCTTAAATCATTATATTTTCTAAAAATATGTGATTTCAGCTAAAATTCGTTCCTCTCAGGAATTGTAAACCACTATTATGACAGCACCCATGATCGGATGTAAGTTGACACAAGATGATGATTCTCCTAAAACAAATCAGACTAGATATAGATCGATGCTTGGTGGATTGCTCTATTTGACTAAAAATTGACCTGATATCATGAATGCCTTATGCATTGTTGCAAGATTTCAAGCTGATCCTAAGGAATCTCATGTGACAGCTGTGAAGAGGATTTTCAGGTACTTGAAGGGGACAGTTGATTTTGGCCTATGGTATCCTAAAGAAGATGATCTTACTTTGAGTGCTTTTACTGATGTTGATTGGGTAGGAGATGTGAATCATAGAAAGAGTACTAGTGGTGGTGCATTTTTCTTGGGAAAGAAGTTTATTTCATGGTTAAGTAAGAAGAAGAATGCCATTTCTTTATCTACTACAGAGGCAAAATACATTGTTGCTGCTAACAATTGTACTCAAGTATTGTGGATGAAGTGGATGTTGAAAGATATCAGAGTTTTTTATGATGAACCTATTGCTATATTCTGTGATAATTCAAGTGCAATTAAAATTTCTAAGAATTTGGTGTTGCATTCAAAAACCAAGAATATATCTATCAAGTTTCACTTTTTGAGAGAGAAGGTGAGTGAAAAGGAAGTCAGATTGGAGAATGTGCCCACTAAGGAATAGATTGTAGATATCTTTACCAAACCCTTTCCTAAGGATAATTTTGAGTATCTCAAAGGGAAGCTAGGGGTGATTACCCCTCCTAATCAGAATTAAGATGCATTGTCTTGCATCAGTCCGTGCATCTCATAGTTATATGTTGATCCAAATTGATGTTGTGGTTGCTGCTACTCAGGGGGAGTAGTCAAATGTTTAGAAATGTGGATTCAAAGCTTGTGTGGAGAAAGATAATGTGTATCTTTGTCATTGATGTCAAAGGGGGAGAATATTCATGTGAAAAACTATGAAAAATTTGAGGAGTAAAGAGTCAAAATCTAAGGGGGAGAAAGTGCAAAGAGAAAGTTGTGTTCATGGTGTTTTTCACATCATGTGTTGCCATCAGTGCCAAAGGGGGAGATTGTTGGATATTGTTGATATGTGGTTTTCATTGATGTCAATACTATTAGCATTAATGTCTTTAATGTTGTATATGTCGAGGATATTGAGAAAATTGTAATAAAATAAATTATAGGTTGTTAGTGATGTAGTGAGGTTCAGTTTAGCCATCATATTGTTGGCTAGCTTAGTATATTGATGATCAAAGGTTGTGGATCAAAGGGTCTGTTGACAAGTATATCTAGTTTATCCATGTGAAGTTTCATAGATCCGCATGAATATTTGATCGAGTTATGAGTATCTGTGTTCTAACAATTGTTTCATTGCTTTAGTTGGTATTCCTGAAAGAAGATGATGTGATTCTAGTAACTTGAGTTGTTGCGGATGCTTTTGTGGTGATTCATGATGCTTTTAGATGTTTCTAGATCATTCTCTATTTTTGTTTTATGTTTGCATTGATCATTATGCTCATGATTGGTGATTTTCTTTTATGTGTTCATGTTTTAAAAGTTCATGGCCTACAGGGTGATTGTAGTGTGTTTTGGATCTTTGAGGAATAATTGTTTAAGGTGTTTTATGTTTGAGGATGTTGTTTTGGGTCCTTACTATGTTTTGGCCTACATTGGTTGATTCGTATTAATAATTATTTATGTTTTGAGCTGACAGTTTGTGCACATTTTATATTTTGTTAAAGCCGACATGGAGATGATGTTATCCTTAGTTGCAAATATATATAAGTGATTTTTTATTCCATTTGAAGGCATGGTGCGAGTGGTGTGTGAAGTGTGTGAGTGTTGTGTGCAAATAATGTTCTAATCTTTCGAAGGAAGAAGTAAAGTGTGAAGAAGAGTGAGCATATGTTTATGTGCTTAATCAGAATTGTAATCAGGCATTAGCAGATGTTATTCTCTTAGTTCAAAATCTTTCATATGTAATCCAAATGTTTCTATAAGACAGTGTGTCTTCCTTTGGCTAGTAAGCCTTTTGTATTTGAGGAGTGAGCTCTAGGCAGTGTGCCTGAATGCATGTGCATTTCCCATTTATAATTCTTTATACTTTTAACAGGGTATAATCTTGTGGACTAACCTCCAACGTGGTTTTTCCCCTAACAGGGTTTCCACATAAAAAATATTGGTGTTATGTGTGTTTTTGATGTGGTGATGGTTTATGCTTTCATGTTTATTTATCAGATATGATAAAGAGTTTAATAAGTATAATTTTTGTGACAACTGATTCACCCCCCCCCTCTCAGTTGTCTACCCTTGTGTTACCAACAATAACCTTGTGTTTCAGGATGATGGTTATGAGATCAAAAAGGGCTCTAAAACTCTAGCTACTACAAGAAGAAGAATAGATGGAAATTTTGGATGTTGTGGTTGTGTTGCTGATATGTGGTTGTCATTGATGTCAACACTATTAGCATTGATGTATTGAAGGTTGTATATGTTGGGGATATTGAGAAAATTGTAAAAGAAAGAGTTGCGGGTTAATGGTGGAATAGTGAAGGTCATGTAGGTTTCGTGCTTAGTATGTTGATGATCAATCATTGTGGATTAAAGGTTTTATTGCTGAGTGTATCTAGTTTATCCATCAAAAGTTTCAGAGGTCCGCGTGAAGTTTTGATCGTGTTATGAACAATTGTGTTCTGACAGTTTTTCTATGGTTTTAGTTAGTGTTCCTGATTGAATTTGATGTGATTCTAGTAATTTCAGTTGTTGCAGATGCTTCTCTATTGATTCCTAGTGCTTATGGATGGTTCTAGATCATGCTCTATCTTTGTTGCACATCCACGTTGATTGGTGTGTTCGTGGTCGGTGATTTTTCTCTTATGTGTTTGGGTTTTTATGTTCTTGGCCGACATTGTGGTTGCAACGTGTTGTGGATCCTTGGAGATTAAAATTTGAATGCTTGGCGCACTCGAGGATGTTTTTTTGGGCCACAATATAATATTGGCTGATGATGTTTGATTCACACTAAAAATTTACTTATAAATTTGGGCCGACATTGTGTATATGTTTTATATTTCATATTTTACTTTGGCTGAGAAAGTTGTTGATGTAAATCCATGTTGTGGATATATAAGAGTAGTTTTTTGTGCGAAGTTAAGGTGTGTGTGTGAGCAGAGAAAGTGCAAGTGTGCGAATAGTGATCTAATCATTCGATTGTAGAGCAGAGTGTGAAGAATTTTGAGTGAAGTGTGAAGAATTTTTTTTGTGCTTAACCAAAACTATAATCAGGATTTTGTAGAAGCTATTTTCTCAGTTCATACCTTGCGGATTTAATCTAAATTTCCATAAGACAGTGTGTCTTCTTTGGGAAATGATCCCTCTTGTATTTGAGTAGTGAGCTCTAGGCAGTGTGCATAAATGCATTTGCATTCCCATTATTCTTCTTTATACTTTTAACAGGCTATAATATTGTGGACTAACATCCACCATGGTTTTTCCTCTAATAGGGTTTCCACGTAAAATTCTTGGTGTTTTATGTGTTTCTAATGTGCTAATTGTTTTTGGTTTATTGTTCATTCATCATATTTGAGATCAAGTTAAGTTAAGTTTGAAAAGTTTAAATATTTTGTGACAACTAATTCACCCCCCCCCCCTCTCAGTTGTTTGTCCTTGTTTTTCCAACAATTGGTATTAGAGCAGGTTCCTCTGAAGAAGTTTAAAAGCTTGAGGTGATCCGAGATGGCATCATACAAGAAGGATAGTCCTAGATTCGATGGAACAAACTACTCTCTATGGAAAGCCAAAATGGAGTGTCATTTGAGGTGTATTAGTGAACCCTTCTGGAAGATTACAAAGAACAAATATAATATTCCTCAAAATGGTCCTTCCACTCCTGATGAGATTAAAGAGGATGAGATTAACATCGGGGCTATTGAAGCTTTGTTGAGTGCTCTGACGAATTAGGAAATGACAAATGTGATGGATATGAAGACAAATCATGAGATATGAAAGAAGTTGGAGAATTTGTATGAATGAGATGCACTTGTGAAGGTCACTAAGCTACAAATTTTGAAAGGCAAGTATGAAACTTTAAAGATGGGCGAAGATGAAAATATTTCTTCTTTTATGCAAAGAGTAAATGAACTTGTGATGGGTATTAGATGTGTCAGTGGTACCTTGGATGAATAAGAAATTGTAGCTAAAGTGCTCAAATCATTGCCTCCCTCTTACAAATCAAAGGCTCATGTTATTGAAGAGATCAAAACAATAACAAATGTGACAAGATATATGTTGATTGGTAAACTTGTTGCCTTTGAGTTGAGTGAATTTGGTGATTCTGCCCCCAAGACTGAATCTGCATTTAAGGCTTTTGTGTCTAGAAGAAACAAGCAAAGATATGATCTGGGAGAAAGTTCAAGAAAGACATTCAAGTATGAGGAAGAGATGAAACAACTTGAAGATGAAGAAAGAGAGGTACAAGAGCTGGAAGCATTGATTGTGAAGAAAAAAGATAGAGGACAAGGTAAGTATAAAGAAAAGATGACTATTAAATGTTTCTCTTGTAGTAAAATAGGTCATTTTTCTTCAAGGTGTCCTGAAAGAGTTCCTAGGTCTAAGCCTAACAAACCTAGATTTCAAAAGAAATGTTATTTTGCTAAAGAAGGTGTGACTGATGAAGAGTTTGATAAAGAAAATGGAAATGAAGATGAATGGGTTTTCATTTCTATCAAGGAAAATGGTTTGGTGGCTACTAAATCTGCTAAAGTTGAGAAAGCTCTTGCAACCCAAATTGAAGAAAAGGATGAGTGGGTTATTGATAGTAGATGTTCACATCATATGACTAGTGACAAAAGAAAAATTGTACGTCTAGAGAAATATGGTGGGGTTGTAAGATTCAGAGATAACAATGCTGGTGTGATTCATGGCAGAGGATCTATTTGTCTCAGTGGTAAAAATAACACTGATGATGTCCTTTATGTTGAAGGATTGAAGCATAATCTGTTGAGTGTTGGACAGATGGTGGATAAGGGTTATGATCTTTAGTTCAAATATGGAAGATGCAGGATACTTGGAAGCTTTGGAAATATGATTGCTTCAGGTACAAAGATAAGAGGTAATATTTTTCACCTGAGTGCTGCTAATGTAAGTTGTCTAATTGCTCAAGTAGAAGAAAGCTGGTTATGGAATAGAAGGCTGTGTCATGTGAACTTTGATAACATTGTCAAGGTAAGCTCCACTCAAGCAGTAAGAGATCTACCTAAGCTAGTGAAGACTACTAACACAATATGAAAAGAATGCCATATGGGAAAATAGACTAGAGTTTCTTTTCGGAGAAAACAACATCATTCAAATAGAGTATTGGAGCTGGTGCATACTGATCTATGTGGTCCCTCCAGAATCAGAAGTCTACTAGGAGAATGGTACTTTATGCTGCTTATTGATGATTATTCTAGGATGATATGGGTTGCTTTCTTAAGAGAAAAATGTGAAGCATTAGAGAAGTTCAAAAGTTTCAAAGCTATGGCAAGTTTGATGCAAGAAGCGATGAAGGAATCTTTCTAGGTTACTCTACTAAAAGCAAGGCTTACTGGTGCTATAATAGAAGATTGAGAAAAATGGTTGAAAGTGAAAATGTCAGAGTTGATGAGGACTCTGATAGGTCATCCAGATACTATGGATATATGATTTAGATGACCAACAAGATAGTACAGACAAAGGGAAGAATTCTTAGACACATAACCAAGTTCAAATTATTCTGGTAAATCAAGAAAGTTAGGAAGGAGAGACAAGTGGAAGTGCAGAAGAAAGAACAGAAGAACCAGAAGTGCGAGAGAATCCTAAATTCTCAGGTATGTAAAGCTAAATAATTCTAAAAATCAAATTATAGGTAACAAGAATAAAGGTGTGCAAACTAGAAGAAGGATTACAAAAGAATATTGTCTGATTTCCAAGACTGAGCCTAACAATGTCAATGAAGCCTGTAATGATGAACACTGGATGAAAGCTATGAAGGAAGAACTGATGCAAATTGAAAAGAATGATACATGGATTCTTGTTCCTAGACCTAAAGATAAAAATGTGATTGGTACTAAATGGGTCTTTCAGAATAAGTTGAATGAACAAGGTGAAGTGGTCCAGAATAAAGAAAGATTGTTATGTAAAGGATATTGACAAATGGAAGGTATTGATTTTGAAGAAACCTTTGCCCCTGTTGCCAAAATTGAAGCTGTAAGATTATTTCTTGCTTATACTGCATATAAGAACTATAAAGTCTATCAAATGGATGTGAAGTCAGCCTTTTTGAATGGTGAGTTAGACGAAGAGGTATATGTTGAACAACTGGGTGGATTTCAACTGACTGGTAAGGAAGACATGGTTTGTTAATTGAAGAAAACTTTGTATGGACTCAAGCAATCCCCCAGAGCTTGGTATGCTAGACTGGATAAATACTTACTAAAGCTTAGATTTAATAAAGGTACTACTGACAACAACTTGTATTTTAAGTTGGATCATGATAAAGAGTTGTTATTGAAGTATTTGTTGATGACATTATTTTTGGAGGAGATGATGATCTATGTATGAAGTTTGCTAATGAAATGAAAAGTGAATTTGAAATGAGTATGATTGGAGAGATGAAGTTCTTTTTGGGATTGCAAGTCACTCAGTTAGACAATGGAATTTTCATCTCTCAATCCAAATATGTGAGAGAGTTGTTGAAGAAGTTTGACATGGATGATTCAAAGCCTGTTGGTACACCCATGGTAATCGGATGCAAGTTAACACAGAATGACGATTCCCCCAAGGATAATCAAACAAGATACAAGTCAATGATTGGTGGATTTCTCTACCTAACTCAGACTAGACTAGAAATCATGAATGTTGTGTGTATGATTGCTAGATATCAAGCCGATCTGAAAGAATCTCATTTAACTATTGTAAAGATAATTTTTAGGTATTTGAAAGGAATAGTTGGTTTTGGGCTTTGGTATCCTAAAAATGATGATCTTACTTTGAGTTTCTATATTGATGCGGATTGGGCAGGAGATGTAGATGATAAGAAAAGTACAAGTGGTGGTTCCTTCTGTAGACACCTAAAAATGGTCTGGAGAATCTAATTAATTAAATACGACTTATTTGATTAATTAATCTTAAATTCATCTACTTAATAAATAAATAGAAATATTTATTTATATTAAGTTCATTTTTAATTCTTCTATTTCATCATATCATTTCTCTCTTAATTAAATAAACAAAATTAAAAACCTTGTTTTATTTAATTATTATCATTATTACTTCTTTTACACTTCTATCATAAATTAAATACACAAATTACATAATTTGTGTTATTTAAATTACCTCATCACATTTCTTCTTAATTAAATAAAGATATTCTAAAATCTTTTATTTAATTATCATTTTCCTTTTATTTTAATTTAATAAACAAACTCTATAGTTGATTTATTAAATTATTTATTCCTCTTTTGCTAAATTTAAATAAATTAAAAATATTTAAATTTATGCATAATCTTTTACCACTATTCACTCACCAATAAAATTAAATCTTCAAAAATTTAATTAATGCAACTTCCATTCACAGGAAGAGCTTCAAGGACAAATTTGCAGGAAGTCCTCTCAATCTTCTTCCATCAATCCTCCCTCTCTTCTTGCCTGGTGTTTTCATGGGGAGGAACAATCCTCCATGATTAGCTCCATCTTCTCATCCCATGCCCTTCAAATCTCCAGATTGAATCACAGCCCCTCATCCTGTATCCCTGTGCAATTGTGCTGCTGTGAAAGCTATAAATACAGCGCTTTGGCTACAGGAAATAGATCCCAATTTGTGCAATCTTACTCTGCAGGTTTTCCAAGCATCCACACATTCAAGCAATCAAGCATCAAGCATTCATCCAGCATCCATCAAGCAGCAATCAAGCATCCAACATTTGTAGTTATGGTTGCCATTACAATAGATTTGCATATTTAATCACATAGGAAATAGAATAGTTCATTTCTCATTCTCTAAATGTCATTTCAATAGTTTAATTAGCTTCTAAATCTGAGAGCTAAGTAGATTAGAGAAATCTTTAGAGTTAGAGAGCAATAGGATAGATTTCTGAAGCTTTTTAGTTTAAATTAGTTTAAATTCTTTAAATCTTAGATGCATTGTCCTATTTAGAAGTGTAGAAGCATGTTTAGAGTGTTTATCCCATTCTTCCACTTACACCTTCTTCCTAGGGAAGAAGCTAGTGCCTTGGTTGAGTAAAAATCATAATTCCATATCCCTATCTATTGCTGAAGCAAAGTATATTGCTGCTGCAAATAATTGTACTCAAGTGTTACGAATGAAATAGATGTTGAAAGATATCGGAGTAGTATACAATGATCCTATTGCCATATACTGTGACAACTCAAGTGCAATAAACATATCAAATAATTTGGTGCTACACTCTAAGACCAAGCATATATCAATCAAGTTTCACTTCTTGAGGGAGAAAGTGAGTGAGAAAGAAGTCAGACTGGAGTATGTGCCTACCAAAGACCAGATTGTAGACATTTTCACCAAGTCGTTGTCAAAGGATACTTTTGAGTATCTTAGAGGAATGCTAGGGGTGATTACCCCTCCTGATATGAACTAGAGATGCATTTACTTGCATCAATTCATGTGCTTCATAGATATATTCTAGTCTGAATTGGTGTTTTCATGGTTGCTACTCAGGGGGAGTAGTCAGATGTGTAGATATGTGGTTCAAAGCTTGTATGTGGAAAAATAATGCTTATCTTTTCCATTGATGTCAAAGGGGGAGAAGAGTAATGTAAAAACTGGTGATTATCTAGGGAAAAGAACCTTGTGAGGAGAATATCATGAGAAAGAGTTGAGGAGAAGAGTCAAAATCTAACGAAGAGTAAGTATTGATTGAGAGTTGCATTGATGGTGTTTTTCACATCATGTGTTTCCATCAATGCCAAAGGGGGAGATTGTTGGATTTTGTGGTTGTGTTGCTAATATGTGGTTGTCATTGATGTCAAAACTACTAGCATTTATGTATTGAAGGTTGTATATGTCGACGATATTGAGAAAATTATAAAAGAAAGAGTTTCAGGTTGACAGTGGAACAATGAAGGTCATCAAGGTGTCTTGCTCAGTATGTTGATGATCAATCATTGTGGATTAAAGGGTTTATTGTTGAGTGTATCTAGTTTATCCATCAGAAGTTTCAGAGGTCCACGTGAAGTTTTGATCATGTTATGAACAATTATGTTCTGATAATTTTTCTATGGTTTTAGTTAGTGTTCCTAATTGAAGTTGATGTGATTCTAGTAATTTTAGTTGTTGTGGATGCTTCTCTATTGATTCCTAGTTCTTATGGATGTTTCTAGATCATGCTCTATCTTTGTTGCATGTCTGCGTTGATTGGTGTGTTCGTGGTCGGTGATTTTTCTCTTATGTGTTCGGGTTTTTATGTTCTTGGTCGACATGGTGGTTGCAACATGTTGTGGATCCTTGGATATTAAAATTTGAATGTTTGGTGTGCTTGAGGATGTTGTTTTGGGCCACAATATAATATTGGCCGATGGTGTTTGATTCGCATTGAAAATTTACTTGTAAATTTGGGCCAACATTGTGTATATGTTTTATATTTCATATTTTACTCTGGCCAACGAAGTTGTTGATGTAAATCCATGTTGCAGATATATAAGAGTGGTTTTTTGTGTGAATTTAAGGTGTGTGTGTGAGCAGAGAAAGTGCAAGTGTGCGAATAGTGATCTAATCATTTGATTGTAGAGCAGAGTGTGAAGAAGTTTGAGTGAAGTGTGAAGAAGTGTTTATGTACTTAACCAGAACTATAATCAGGCTTTTGTAGAAGCTATTTTCTCAGTTCATACCCTACGGATCTAATCCAAATTTCTATAAGACAGTGTGTCTTCTTTGGGCAGTGAGCCCTCTTGTATTTGAGCAGTGAGGTCTAGGTAGTGTGCCTAAATGCATGTGCATTCCCATTATTCTTCTTTATACTTTTAACAGGGTATAATATTGTGGACTAACATCCACCGTGGTTTTCCCCCTAACAAGGTTTCCACGTAAAAATCTTGGTGTTCTCTATGTTTCTGATGTGCTAATTGTTTTTGTTTTATTGCTCATTCATTAGATCTGAGATCAAGTTAAGTTAAGTTTGAAAATTTTAAATATTCTATGACAACTGATTCACCCCCCCTTCTTAGTTGTTTGTCCTTGTTTTTCCAACAGGAAATGTTTATCAGCTCAAGGGTGCTAATGGTATGTGCTTTATGACTCAAATTAATGAAATTTTTCTATGCATAGAAGAATGTGTCACATCCTTTTTGATAGCCTAGTAAGGATTAGTTCAATTCAATTTGTGAGAGATTTGCCAAATATTACAAATCCTATCAATGTAGTTTGTAAGGAATATCAAATTGGGAAGCAAGATAGAAAGAGTTTCAAAGTCAAAGAACAATCTACTATATGTCCTTTGGAGTTGGTACAGACAAACCTTTGTGGGCCTACCAAAATAAGAATTTTACAAGGTCACAGGTATTTCATGTTGTTGATTGATGATTACTCTAGAATGACTTGGGTTACTTTTCTCAAAGAAAAAATAGAAGCTCTAGATAAGTTTAAGGAATTCAAAGCTATAGTTGAGAATGAAATGGCTATGAGAATAAAATGTTTGATATTTGATAGAAGTGGAGAATTCACCTCCAATGAGTTTAGCAGTTTTTGTGAAGTTCAAGGAATAAAGAGGCATTTGTCAGCCCCTAGGACTCCTTAGCAGAATGGAGTGGTTGAAAGGAAGAATAGGACTATTCAAGAAGTAACAAGAACAATGATGAAAGAAGAAAACCTATTAGAAGTCTACTGGAGAGAAGTAATTCATACTACAGCCTACATAATAAAGCACAAGAAAGAGCAAAAATCTCAAAGAATCCCTATGAGTTATGGTACGAAAGAACTCCTACTATCAAATATTTCAGAGTGTTTGGAAGAAAATACTATATTAGGAGAGATGAATAAAACTTGGGAAAGTTTTATGGAAGACCTTATGAAGGAAGATTCCTTAGATATTCTACAAAAAAGCAAATCTTACCAGTGCTACAACAAGAGGCTAAAAAGAATTGTTGAAAGTGAAAGTGTCAAGGTGGATAAATATCTACATTAAAGTTTAGTGATTCTAGATGGATATAGATCTGATGAGTCCTCATGCAGAGAAGAAGAAAAATATAAAGGTAAGGAAAATGAAGTACAAGTTGAAGAGGAAGAAGCTATGAAAAGGATCCCTAAAACCCATAAGCGTGTGTAGAAGAATAATTTTTAAGATCATATCATTGCTGACAAAATCAGAGGTGTACTAACAAGAAGAAAGGATTCTATGATAGAAGAACAAGTAAAATTATGTAACTTACATTCAAAATTTAAACCTCAAATAGTGGGTGAAGCATGCAAAAGATGAATATTGGATCAAGGCTATAGCAGAAGAACTTGTGTAGATTGAGAAGAACCAAACTTTGGAACTTGTCCCAAGACCAACAAAAAAGAATGTGATTGGAACTAAGTGGGTGTTCTGGAATAAGCTGGATGAAAATGGAGAAGTTCTTAGGAATAAGGCAAGGCTTGTGTGTAAAGGTTACTCACAAGTGGAAGGAATAGACTTTGAGGAGACATTTTCTCTAGTGGCAATGATGTAAGCTATTAGGATGTTTATGGATTTTGTAGCACATAAGGATTTCAAAGTATATCAAATGGATGTGAAGTCTACATTCTTGAATAGTGAATTGATAGAAGAATTTTGCACTAAAAAATCATAAGGATTTTAGTTATCAGATAACCCTAATATGGTATGTAGATTGATGAAGGAATTGTATGGAATTAAGCAAGCTCCTAGAGCTTGGTATGCAAGATTGGATAGGTACTTGTTGCAAAAATGATTCAATAAAAGTACCATAGATAACAATCTTTATTTTAAGTTTGAAAAAGATTAAATCTTGATTGTAGTTATGTATGTTGATGATATAATCTTTCAAGGAAATGAAAGTATGTATAAGAGATTTGTAGAACAAATGTAGAATGAGTTTGAAATATCAATGTTTGGGGAGATGGATTCCTTCCTTGGACTACAAATCAATCAAACAAAAAAAATTATATTCATTTCACAATCAAAATATGTCAAGAAAATGTTGAAGAAGTTTAGAATGGAAGACTCTAAACCGGTATGTACTCCTATGACCTTACTAGTTGCAAGTTGAGAAAGAATGATGAATCTCCTAAGGTTGATCAAAGTAAGTACATATCAACGATTGGAGGATTGTTGTATCTAACTACTACTAGACCAGATATCATGAATGTAGTTTGTCTTGTAACTATATTTCAAGAAGATCCCAAAGTCACATGGGGCAGCAGTGAAGAGAACATTCAGATACTTAAAGGGAACTCTAAAACATGGCTTGTGGTATCCAAAGGATATTGATTTCCCTCTGAGTTCTTATATTGATGTAGATTGGGAAAGTTGTGTGGATGGTGGAAAAAGTACAAGTGGTGGTGCATTCTTTCTTGGAAATAGGTTGGTGTCTTGGCTAAGGAAAAAGTAGGATTCAGTGTCATTATCTATTACATAAGAAAAATATATTTCTACAACATCTTATTGCACATAGATGTTGTGGATGAAATAGACTTTGAAAGATATCAAAGTCATATATGATGAACCTATTTCTATATTTTGTGATAATACAAGTGTTATTAACATTTCAAAGAATTCGATAATGGGACAAAACATATCTCAATCCGGTATCACTTTTTGAGAGAGAAGTTTATATAGAAAATGAGGTGAAGTTGGAGTATGTTACTACAAAGGATCAAGTTGCAGATATCTTCACAAAGGCTCTTCCTAAGGATAATTTTGAGTCTCTTTGGGAGAAATTAGGGGTGATTGGCCCTCCTTCTTTCAACTAGATGCATAACGATATGCATCAGTCCATTGGATTTCAAGACTCATTCCTTGTTTTGGATTGATGTTGGTGGCTATCTCTCAAGGGGAGTAGGTAGTAGCATTATTGGTTCTTGCAGTTAGGGGGAGTAAGTATTATCATTGTGTGGTATACAGGAGTTTTATTTTTTTAACTACAGTGTCAAAAGGATATGTGTAGTAGTTGCTAGTTGGTGAATTATGTGTGTGTACTCCTAAGGAGGAGTGTAGAGAGAAGATGCAAAGAAAGTAGAGTGCAATAAAAGAAAAGGAATTTGTAGAGTAGATACATGTGTGATTGGTGTCAAAGGGGAAAAGATTTAACTAAAAAACCTTATGAAGTAAGGCGGAGAAAGATAAAGTGTTGCAAAAGATAATGCTTGTGTAAGGGGGGCAGTGTGTACTATTGTTTAGTATGTGTTGGTGATCAGAGTTGAGCTACTATTAGTGGTTTTTCACATCATGTATTGTCATCAATGACAAAGGGGAATATTTTTGGAAGTCAGTGCATTTTTTTTTCTCATTAATGATAATCGATCTATGTTGATGTATTAATGTCAACATATGGAGATGCTTTGATTTGTTGCATTATGTTGTCTTTAGTAATCTCACTAGTGTCAACCTCTAGTGTTTTCTTCATAAGCATGTGTGTGGTTGAGTTGTTGTATTGTAGTTAGTTTGGTTGTAATAAGGAAGTGTTGAAAATGATGAGGATGTGTTTGTGGTGCTTAATTTTCAAGAGATTTTGAGAAATTTTGAATAAAAGAGGAGGCAGTGTGGTAAAGAGTGTTCAGTGTAGCAGAGTAGAGTTCTAGTTTTTTCTCTACATTTCTTCATGGTTGAATATATGCTTATGTAGTTCAAATATGTTGATCAGAGGTATTCATAGGTATTATATCTAGAGTTTCTTGTCTTGGATAGTTGTGCAGAGAAATTTGTGCTCACTAGTGTGTGAACTATGAAAGTAGTGTTGTCTAAGAGAAATGGATTTGCTACACATTTATCCGCAATATGGTTTCTAGTATTGTGGATTTGAGGGTGTTCTTACATTGCTCATATCGATCTATTTCCTAAGTTGTTCAAGGTTCGATGCTCCGTAAGATTGGATTCATGTGTTACAATATGTGGAAGGTTAACTAGGTGTACAAGATGAATGCATTCTTCAGGTGAAAGTTTTTGTGAAGGAATTGGTTAGATTTTAGGATGTTGATGGAATATTCTGGATTGTGTTTGACTCTTTTGTGTGGTTTGCAAGTCATCTTTGGATAAAATGAAGTGTGTACTTAAGTGTTCAATGGTGTTTATATAGGTTTGATTAACCTTGGGTGTTTACACTAATTGCATATCTTTTTTGGTGTTTGTAGAAGTTTGGCATGGCATGCATGAGTGGATTTAGGTCCTAGTTAAGGTGCAATGTGGTTGAATTTCATTCCTCTCCACTATGGGAATACTTAGTGTTGACCTAATTTGAATTTGCATGGTTGAGGTGCATAACCAACCTTGTAAATTATTTTCAAGGTTGAGGATGCTATATATGTGTCTCAGTTGATGAAGGATTGTGTGGTGTAGTGTATGTGATGTGAATTATAATGTGAAGTGTGAAAGTGCAAATTGCAGTGTGAGCCTTAACAACTACGACTACTAGAAGAAGTGAGTAGAATGTGTCTACATTCTTTAGAGAGAGTGTGAATATATTGTCAGTGTAGTGGTGGAACTTTTCTATTTCTTTGAGATGGGTTTCTCATTGTAACAATGTTCTTTCTTCTTTTTTATAATCAGTAAGTGAGCCATTGGAAATAAGCCCTTCTTTCTTTTGAGTAGTGAGCTCTCCAAGAATGAGCCTACTATATTCAATTTTGCAATTACTTTATATTGTGAGCTAATCCTCACCATGGTTTTTCTCTTCTTGGGTTTTCCACATAAATCTAGTGTTCTGATGTGTATGGTGTTGCATTTTCAGTTTCTATTATTTTCTTACAAGTTGAATCACTCTAACAGATTAAAGGCTAATAAGGTGAATATGGGTCTAAATATTAATGAGGGTTTGATGTTTTAATTTAAAACTAATTCACCCCCTTCTTAGTTGTCTTGTGCATTCAACACTATGTACATACAGATGCACCATCACTTCTACAATGGGTTGCCATCAATTAAAACACCATATATTGTCATGCTCATGTTGCCAATAGAGGGCTCTAAAGATGTGTATAAGGAGAACAGAGGAGGAAGAAGGCCAACAATATCAGCTAAGGTTGTTGTTGTAGAAAAGATTTTTTTTGCTAATTAGAAGAGAAATGTTGAGATAGACTTTGGGGAAGATGTTAATGAAGAAAACAAAAATTATTCTCTTCCTCTATTTGACTTTGATCACTATTGTAACTCTGAGAAGACTTATCCCCTATAAAATGATGTTAAAGATTATCTTTCCCTCTCCCTAGAGGATGTGTCTAAAGAGAATCCCTCTGGTGATGTGGAGATGACTATCTCTGGTAATGAGGATACTAATATTGAAAATCCTAGGAAGGGGAATCATAAAGACGAGAAAAAATAACTAAAAGAAGATACACTAGATACTTATTATGTCGAGATAGAAGACCTTCATATCAAAGTTAGTAACACTTAGAAGGATTAGGAAGATCAAGGGGAATGCAAAAGCTATGAGAAAAAATGAGAGAAAATATACAAAACAATTAATGTATATCAAAATAGATTGATTAAAATGGAGCAAGCATTTAGTGAACATGCTAAAATTATTGGTAGCATTATGAAGAAGTCGGTGATTGGAATAGTTACTGGTCAATCGAGGCTAAAGAAGAAGAAGAAATAGATTCTAGAGGAAGATCAATAAGAAATAAAATATAAACACAAGAAGAGAGAGAGAGAGAGAGAGAGAGAGAGAGAGAGAGAGAGAGAGAGAGAGATCATTGGATGCCACTTGTAGGGAGGAGACTATGAGCTCCTTATCCACGAACTAATATTCTCTTTTCTAGTTTGTCTAGTGTTGTATTTTTTTTTCTTTGTTTTATTTTTCTTGTGTCGGTTTTTAGTTTGGTCTAGCCCAATGACCAACATTTTGAGCAATTATTTTTATTTCTTTTCTTTGTTTATGGTGAAATTTATGTAATGGGTTTAGGGCCCTTTCAACTTATTTTATACGAAAAGGATGTGAATAACCATTATAAAATATAACACATGTGTGATAATTTAATATGAATTCCAAAGTATTTAATCAACATGATAAATCAAGTAACACATCCATATAATTTAATAAGACTAACATCAAAATCATATATAATATTTTCAATAGCTTTTAGCATCAATAGTTATCAATACTTATCTAAATCACAACACTTGGAAATGCTACTCTCATCCTAGGATGATTTTAATGATATTGGCTCTCACTTCGACACACTCTGGAGGACCTACTAAATACATAGTATATGCCTACTTGCATGAAAATGTGTTTCTAACTGCATGAAAATGCATTCCTACTTGCATAAATAGGTGTGCTTACTCACACAAAGCCCTATCTAGGACAATCGCAAGTTTACTTTGTATCCCAAGTTGAACACACTCTATGTGCCCCCTTCTCCAATGGTCATAGCCCACCAAATCACCTTCTTCCTTGAGTCATCTACATGCTCCTTTCCAAGTGCCATACAATTTTTTTGTAGAAGCCTTAAGGGTTGATCTTGAAACCATCACACCTTTTCACAAAGGTTTTCTTTAGTTGTTTTATAATAAATATAGCTATTCATCTCTTTTAAAAGAGTTTTCATTAACATTCTTCGTTAATCTCTATGTTAACTAAAGGATCTTGTTATCCTTTAATTTTCTATCTTCTTTTAATTCATTCATAACTTCATTTTCACTTTGGAGAATTTTTTTTATAATAGTTATCATTTACTATATTACTTTAATATTGAGTATTCCATTTGCTAAAAAAGAGTATATTTTTCTCAACTTCTTGTATTTCTCGTACAACCATATTTGTAATAAAGTTATGAGTTTGTTTTCCTATTTTAAAATAATATACTTGTTTTTATAGAAGATGCTACAATAGAGAAGCATTTTCCATATATATTTAAAATGCTGAAATAGAAAGAGAGTTGTGAAAAATATAAAAAATATTGATTGTTTAGAGGATTTTCTTTTTTTTAAATGACTACTCAAAATCTAAGGTACTAATCCTTTAAATTGAATTCAAAAATTATCTATGCAGAATTATATAGGGGAAAGATAACTAAAGTGTAGGTACAAAGCCTTGGTTATCATTTTTTTCTGAAGCAATCTGTTTTAAGACTATTCCTCCGTATTCAGTACAATAATTCATTTTAAGTGTGCATATAATGTCTCTCCAAAAGCTAAAGTTCAAAAGCGTCACACAAAAAAAGATCTTGATAGTTGGTGGACATGAATACAAATTATTGATAATGTTTAAACACTTGTCAAATTCAAATGAGTGGCTCACAAATTTCAACACAGATAATTTGTACCTACAACAAAGATTGTCATATTTAGGACATGAAGTGTCTCTGGTATTTCAAGGCCTTTATAATTTCCTTTATGGTCATTTTCTGAAATGCTTTTGGGCTAGTTTTTCTACATATGCTTTCTACCTATAGCCTTTTTTAATAGCTCAATTCAATATATCCTTTCAACTAAGAAAACCTAGAAATATTTTATTTAGAAATGTGGTGTGAAGAAGCCATCATCTCATAGTTTACTTGTGTATGTTCTTATTGTAAGAGATTTTAGATTGAAATTCTATATGCTTTTGATTAACAAGATACAAATGACCAAATTGTTTCCATTGTTAAAAAAATAATTCCAACACGCAAAAGAAAACACTAGTTGTTTTCCTTTCAAAGATCCTCATGATGACTTCCATTTGAGAGGTGACAGTTACTTCTTTCTCTTTCATCTATATTTCTTGATGTTGATTGTATTGAGGATGGTTAATAGGATTTTTTTTTGTTCTAGGATAAGTGATTACATTTAAGAAGCGTCACATTTGCAGAAAGGTGATGTCACTCCCCTGTAGCTACAAAAAATAGAAAAATGATGTGAAATTAGATATGTTAGATTGATTAGCCCTCCTTCTAGTGCCAGAATGTGAGCACAAAACCTGCATAGACTAACAAAATATCAACAAAACAATGTCAAACATGTTACTAACACAAATCTAATGCTCCCTATGAGATTCTTCAACTAATTTAAGAGAAAACATGAAATAAACAAGGAAATAACATAATTGGAGCATGTAATCTAATCTAAACTAGCAAAACCTTCATCCCATAGGGGGAGTGGTGCTCCTTTGATGTGGAAAGAATCTCTTTCCCAATCCCTTGATAAGATTGATGAAGTTGAAGATGATCCAAAGAGGAAATTGACTATAATCTAGCTATGAAACTTGAATGATGGAAAACTAAAAACTCAAATGGCTATAGTGACAATGCATGAAATTGTGGATCCATATTGTGAAAAGGATTCCTCTATTTATAGAAGCCAAGGGTTGAATAATGAGAGGATTTGATGAATGTGGGATAAATTGAGAGCCAATGAGAATGTGCCAAATGTCACAATTCTACTGGAGGAAGTTGGAGCACATTTTGGGAAATGTGTTAGTGGAAGAGGATGAAGAAGTAAATGTTGTTGGTTGAGAATTTGAAATTGTTGTAAGAGGAATTGAATGAGATTTGAGAGGATGTAAGAGGATTTGAAAGGTTGTAAGAGAAGTAAATGCAGATGTGAAAGGTTTTTGAAAACCTTTGGAGGGAAATTGATTACGAGGTGGTTAAGAGGAATATTCTTCAGAATATTCCTTTGTGAGGATAAATAGATGAATTAAATAATTAATTGAAATTATTTTCATGTGCAACCTGGCTAGTTGACCATGGTTGATTTAACTCTTGAAGAATTAAAAGCTGGAGGATTTGATAAATGATGATCAGAAAGTTGATTTATGATTAATTAATCCAGAATTAATTAATTGGAGTGAATTAGGAGATGTGACATTTGATTTGATTGATTTTTAATCAAATGAGAGGATTAAGAGAGGATTTAATTAAATAATTTGATTTAGTTAAATAAGATGAATAATTAGTTAGAAGAAAGGTGAATTAATCAATAAATTTAATTATTTGATTAATAGTTGAATTTGCTGATTTTAATTAACTAATGTTGATTATTCAATTAATTGATCAATTTGAGACAATTTCGGAAGAAATGGTGTTAGTTGATCAGAATCAGATATCCAATATCAATCAGGACTTTTTTAGTGTCTACATGTACATATAGATGTGCCATCACTTCTAAAATGGGTTGTCATCAATGACAATGCCATATATCGCCATGCTCATGCTGCCAATCGAGGGATATGGAGATGTGTATAAGGATTACATAAGAGGAAGAAGGCCAACAAGATTGGCTAAGGCTATTGTTGGAGAAATTTTTTTGTTTGATAATCAGTAGAGAAATGTTGAGATAGACTTTGGGGAAGATGTCAATGAAGAAGATAAAAAGGATTATCTTCCCCTATTTGACTTTGATCACTATTGTAACTCCAAGAATACTTAGCCCCTATAGAATGATGTTGAAGATTATCTTTCCCTCTCCCTAGAGGATGTGTCTAAAGAGAATCCCTCTAGTGATGTGGAGATGACTATCTCTGGTAATGAGGATACTAATATTGAAAATCCTAGGAAGGAGAATCATAAAGATGAGAAAAAAGAACTAAAAGAAGATCCACTAGATACTTATTATGTCGAGATAGAAGGCCTTCATATAAAAGTTAGTAACACTTAGAAGGCTTAGGAAGATCAAGGGGAATGCAAAATCTATGAGAAAAAATGAGAGAAAATATACATTTAAACAACTAATGTATATCAAAATAGATTGATTAAAATGGAGCAAGCATTTAGTGAACATGCTGAACTTATTGGTGGCATTATGAAGAAGTCAGTGATTGGAATAGTTATTGGTCAATCGAGGCTAAACAAGAAGTAGAAGAAATAGATTCCAGAGGAAGATCAACAAGAAACAAAATAGAAGCATAGAAGAGAGAGAGAGAGAGAGAGAGAGAGAGAGAGAGAGAGAGGGGAGACTATGACCTCCTTTACCAAGGACTAATATTCTCTTTTCTAGTTTGTCTAGTGTTGTATTTTTTTTGTCTTTGTTTTATTTTTCTTGTGTTTTTTAGTTTGGTCTAGCCTAGTGACCAAATTTTTGAGTAGTTGTTTTATTTCTTTTCTTTTTTATGGTGAACTTTATGTAATGGGTTTAGGGCCTTTTCAACTTATTTTATACAAAAAAATGTGAATAACCATTATAAAATATAACATTATGTGATAATTTAATATGAATTCCAAAGTAAATAATTAGCATGATAAATCAAATAACACATCCATATAATTTAATAAGACTAACATCAAAATCATATATAATATTTTCAATAGCTTTTGGTATCAATAGCTATCAATACTTATCTAAATCACAACACTTGGAAATGCTACTCTCATCCTGGGATGATTTTAATGGTATTGGATCTCACTATGACACACTCTAGAGGACCTATTAAATGCATAGTATATGCCTACTTGTATGAAAATGTGTTTATAATTGCATGAAAATGCATTTTTTCTTACATAAATAGGTGTGCTTACTCACACAAATCCCTATCCAAGACAATCCCAAGTTTATTGTGTACCCCAAGTTGAACACACTCTATGTGGCCCCTTCTCCAATGGTCATAACCCACCAAATCACCTTCTTCTTCCTTGAGTCATCTACATGCTCCTTTCCAAGTGCCATACACTTTTTTTATAGAAGCATTAAGATTTGATCTTGAAACCATCACTCCTTTTAACAAATGTTTTATTTAGTTACTTTTTAATAAATATAGCTATTCATCTCTTTTAAAAGAGTTTTCATTAACATTCTTCGTGAATCTCTATGCTAACTAAATGATCATGTTATCCTTTAATTTCTATCTTCTTTTAATTCTTTCATAACTCCATTTTAACTTTTGAGAAATTTTTTTATAATATTTATCATTTACTATATTACTTTACAATTGAGTATTCCATTTTCTCAAAAATAGTATATTTTTCTCAACTTCTTGTATTTCTCGTACAACCATATTTGTGATCAATTATGAGTTTTTTCTCTATTTTAAAGTAATATACTTTTTTTATAGATGATACTACTAGCATACATATATTAAATATTAATATATATAATACCCTGAGAGTTATCATTATCTACGCTATTGCAATGAGAAAAAATGATTAAAATAGGTGCCTCTCAAAGGATAACTCTGGCATATTTTATATAATATTAATATTTAATATAGAGAATATATATAATAATATAATATTGTAATAATTTTAATCATTATAATATAATATTAAATTATATTTCAACATAATATTTAATAAATATTATAAAAATAATATTATAAAATATTAATTTTAATGTAATTGAATTAGAATTATAGTTAGAACTTAATTGGAATCCTAACCCTAATTTAATGCTAACCTTAACCCTAATTAAACCATAATTATAAGTGAACCCTCACCTAACTGTAATGCTAATTTAAGTCTTACCCTAATCATAATAGAATCTTAGCTATAATCCTAACCCTTATTAAACTCTTAACTCTAATTAAATCCTAAAGTAAAATTTTATATTTATTTATTTTAAAATTTTTTTAATAATAATAATTAATATAGAATTAAATAATATGATGATATAATATATATTAGTATTATAAAATATAATAAATAATATTTGTGTGATTCATTTTTTTTTATATAAATTTAATTTATTAAAATTATTAATGTATTATTATAGTTATAGTATTTTTAAATTGTAATGTATATAATTATAATAATATATATAAGTATATAAGTTATAATTTAATAATAAATATATTATATAAAATTAAATATTTTAATATGTAATATTTTTTATAATTTATTCTAAATAATTTTATATTAATTTAAATGATAATATTTGAAAAAAAATTAACTATAATAATTTAAAATTTAATAATAGTATGATATAATATTATATAATATAATAAATAGCTATTATTAATTAAAATAATAATATTATAATATTTAAGAATTTTTTATTTTTTTTTAATATAATTGAACCCTAATTGAACCAAAATACTAATCCTAACCATAATTGAAACTTAATCTTAATTTTATTGTAATCCTAACCCTATATCTAGTTCTAATTCTAATTCTAACCCTAACCATAATTATAAACCTATTCATAATCTTATTTGCAATAGTAACTCTAACCTTATTTGAACCATAATTCTAAGTTTAATTGAACAATAATCACACTTTTACGCTAACCCTAACCATAAGTCAAAGATTTCTCCCATAAAAATACAACCATATTTGTGATAAAGTTATAAGTTTTTTTTTTCTATTTTAAAGTAATATACTTGTTTTTATAGAAGATGAGAAACATTTTCTATATATATTTAAAATGCTAAAATAGAAAGAGAGCTACGAAAAATATAAAAATATTGATTGTTTTGAGGAATTTTTTTTCAAAGAGAGTACTGAAAATCAAAGGTACTAATCCTTTAACTTGAATTCAAAAATTAGCTATGTAGAATTATATAGGGAAAAGATAACTAAAGTGTAGGTACAAAGCCTTGGTTATCATTTTTTTCTGAAGCAATCTGTTTTAAGACTATTCCTCCGTATTCAGTACAATAATTCATTCTAAGTGTGCATATAATGTCTCCAATAGCTAAAGTTCAAAAGCGTCACACAGCAAAAGATCTTGATAGTTGGTGGACATGAATACAAATTATTGATAATGTTTAAACACTTGTCAAATTCAAATGAGTGACTCACAAATTTCAACGCAGATAATTTGTACCTACAACAAAGATTGTCATGTTTAGGACATGAAGTGTCTCTGGTACTTCAAGGCCTTTATAATTTGCTTTATGGTCATTTTGTGAAATGCTTTTGGGCTGGTTTTTCTACGTATGCTTTCTACCTATAGCCTTTTTTTATAGCTCAATTCAATATATCCTTTCAACTAAGAAAACTTATAAATATTTTATTTAGAAATGTGGTGTGAAGAAGCCATCATCTCATAGTTTACTTGTGTATGTTCTTACTATGAGAGATTTTAGATTGAAATTTTGTATGCTTTTGATTAACAACATACAGACGAGCAAATTGTTTCCACTATTCGAAAAATACTTCCAACACCCAAAAGACAACACTAGCTGTTTTCCTTTCAAAGATCCTCATGATGACTTCCATTTGAGAGGTGACAGTTGCTTCTTTCTCTTTCATCACTTTATTGAGGATGGTTAATAGTGGTGGTTGGTTGTATATAAGGAAATTAATGTATTTATGATTTATTTCTATTGTCTTTAAATATTATGAATTTTAATGTTCAAAGCGTCAATAATAATTTGACTTCTTAATCATACTAAAATATAGCAAATATTTCTTAATCATATTAAATATTTATCATATTTTTATCTTTCAAACTTAAACTTTTAATGTTAAACTGAATAATGATTATCTCAAACAGACTTTACTTTAAATCTACACCTTTTAAAAAAGCTATTAGCTGTGTAAACATGAGACTTTTATAAAGATGGGTAGACTGATTTGTTAATTGTATAAATATGGTGATTGAGTTTTAGTTTTGATGTGAGCATTTTCAAGATAGGTGGTGGTTGATTGTATATAAGGAATTTAATGTACTTATGATTTGTTTCCATTGTATTTAAATATTATCAACTTTAATGTACGTAACGTCAATAATAATTTGACTTCTTAATCATATTAAAATATAGTAAATATTTATCCTATTTTTATCATTCAAACTTAAATTTTTGAATTGAACTGAATAAACAATTGTTTCAAACAGACGTTATTTTAAATCTACACTTTTAAAAAAATTATTAACTGTGTAAACAGAATAACTGAGTCCTAATTTGGACACACCCTTTTTAATAATGGACAGTTAAATTTAAATAGTTCAAATAGTTCAGTGTGTTGATGATTGTGACCATGTGCCCTAGCATTATTATAACACCCTTGTAAGGATGCACGATTTAACATATAACCCTACTTGATAGGGTGGCCGGCTCGTCACCATAGAAAACGAAAATCTATGTCACTTTCATCAAAAATATCTCATCACCATTAGATCAGAAACCACTGGACATTTAAGAAACTTTAACATGAATCAAGGTTAAGTGGGTAGTAGGCTATGTGACTGCTTAGAGACATGACATGACTGCAATCAATTATATGTTTGAACAGCTCACAGTTGTCAGTTCCCCTCCACATAATAGCTCACAGGTGTATTGTGTTGACAGTTGCCAGTTGCCTCCCACAGGGAGTTCAGGAAACTCGATTAGCTGAGTGCAACATGAGCCACCTGCTTGCGTACTTTGGAGATTCCTTTAGATGTACATGAAGCTCTCTCACCAATTGTGATGGTGACATGTGGGACGCTCATTCATGCAGGCCATTGTCAAGGTACTTCTGCCATCACCCATATTCATGACTTTACTGTAACCTGTGTCTTTCCTTATTACTGTGTTTTGACGTTGTTGACAGATAAAAGCAGCCATATTAGGTATGGGTTCAGTAACTTCACATGACTGTCAAATCGTATATTATACATGGAAAAGCAATTCTTGGTATTCTGAAAGTGCAGTGCAATCTAAAGTCGCATCTTGTCATGAAAATGGCACTCACTAGTGGGGATATCAGATACTCTCACATCTTTCAAGTACAATTGCCCACAAACCTCAGGAAAATTTTCTATCTAAGAGTGACAACAGAAATAGATTTGGTACTCTGCTTCAAATGAGATGAAGGAATCGGTCCCCCACCATCATCAGCTTTTCCTTTTATTCTCTTTTTCCTTTTTGCAGAAACTCCCAACTCGACAGGTGTGTGATAAGATCCTTTTTCATGGACAAGAATGATGAAGGATGTGGCCCAGGCCTGGACATTGACGGTCTGTCACCTCTGTTTTTGCCAATTTTGGCCGTATTTTACAATCAAAAGTTGAAGAGAGGCTGTAGATTTGTACAGATAATAAATTCTTTGGAACATGATGTTGTGGGGTAATTATTTTAAAGAAGTCATCCATTAGCCTAAATGTGAGAATCAGAACTTCCCTTGAATGTTTGAGGCTCCAAGGCAATATTCGTAACTGTACCAGAATATATTAATTTAACTCCCATGAAAATTATGCTTCTACGGCTATGAAAATGGCTTTTCAATGGAGCTTACGCATGATCGTACAGGGGACGTTCTCCATACGGCGAGATTTCATTGCTGAAAACTTCTCTGAAAATTCGGACCATTAAAAGCATGACCACATTCATACGTGACCATTGACTATTATTGGAATTTCACAGAGATACTTTTATTCCTAGCGCTTAAAATGACATGCAAGATGGCCGACTATATATATCGCTTTCCAACCTTTGACATCACGTGGGGCGCATAATATCTGATGGTCACCCATGCCTTGAACCTGGGCAGATTATTTATGTGAGGTATTCTACAATAAGAGTACGAGGTGAAATAAGAGTATTTTGAACAAATTTTGTGGATTTGATTGTCATTGATAGAAAAATGATATAATCAAATTTAGAACATTCATACAAACAATAAGATGGATTGTGGAAACTTGATATCTGAAATAAGAGTACGAGATGAAGTAAGAGGTGAAATGTAATGATGTGGACTTGTTAACAAAAATTCTTATCTTTTATCTTAATTTTGATAATTATATACATGTCAAAATGTTAATATTTAATGATAAACATAATATTTCCAAAACAAATAGCATGTAAAACACACACACACACACACATACTAGCAATCACACCTTGTTGTGCAATGGGTATGTCAAAGAGGTGTGGAAGGTCAATTAAGGGAAATTTTGGTCTATTCTTTGCATACATTTGTATAGTACATGAGGTCAATTGGTAGGTAATTTAGCAAATGACATTGTTTTTGCAACAAAGGTCTCAATGGAGAAGTGAAAGCTTCAAATAAACTATGCATCCACTTACATAGATCCAAATACAACTGAAAAAATAACTATCTGAATCGTGAAGATAATCAGAATCCATTACCAATAGGCTCATGTTATGTTTGCAATAGGGAGAGAGGGAGAGAGAGGGATAGAAAGAGGGAGAGACAAAGGGAGGAAGAGAGAGAGAGGGGGGCAAGGAGATAGAGAAAGAGAGGAAGATAGAGATAGAGACAAAGATTGAAATGGAAAAGGAGAGGGAGGGGGATATGAAGTAGAGACAAAAATGGAGATGGAGAAGGAGAAGGATAGGGGTATGGAAGAGAGGGAGATATGAAGGGAGAGAGGAGTGCGAGATAGACAAATATGGAATCTAGATAAATATATAAAGAGGGAGAGAATGCGACAGGAAGAGATATCAAGATAAAGATAGATATAGAAAGTGATATAGAGAGAGGGAGAGCTATAGGGGTAGAGAGATGGAGAAATAATGAGATAGATACAAAGGGAGAGATGGAAGAATAATTATGGAGAGATAGAGATAGAGACAAAGAGGCAAAGAGATATAGATATAGAGGTCTAGGAAGAGGGAGAGGGAGAGGGAGAGAGAAGGAGAGATATGGATAGATAGAGAGAGGGAGACATGTCTAGAGATAGAGGGGAGAGAGGAAGATATAGGTAAAGATGAAGATATATCAAGAGAAGAAGAGGGAGACAAGTAGATAGAGAGATAGAGATATAACTAGATAGAGAGATAAAGATAGATCAAGATGGGGAGATATTGATGAAGAGAGAAATATATAAAGGAAGAAGAAGAGGGAGACAAAGATGAAGATAAAGAGAATGAGATATATAAAGGAAGATAGAGAGGGAGATAGAGATATAGAGGAAGAGGGAGAGGGAGATATAGAGAGAGATATAGATGGTGAGATATGGTGATAGAGATAAAGATATAAGAAGATATAGAGAGATGGGGAGAGGGAGATAAAGATTGAGAGATATATAAGCAAAGAGTAGCTATAAACAAATAGAGATGGAGAGAGGGAGAGAGAAATAGGGGAAATAGAGGGAGAGAGAAAGAGGAAGATATAGATGTATGTGAAGAGAAAGAGAGAGATATATATGGGAAGAGAAAGGGAGAGAGGTAGAGATAGAGAGATAGAGATAAGTAATAGAGTGAGGGAGGAAGAGATAGAGAAAGGGAGGAGAGATAGTGTAGAGAAGGGGGACCCGTCACCCCTGGGACTCCAAATCACAAGAGAGCACCAAGGAGTGGGCTTCCCTAAACAACTTTAGGTTTTCTTTAGAATAGATTGAAAAGGGCAAGGTACTAAGGCTAAAAAGGAAGGGAAAATAGCTTGTCACTTTCCTTCTGCTAAAACCAAATGTTTACAAGGTCAAAAGAGCCAATTTCCAAGGTTCGGTTTGCTACCCAAACAACTCACTATTTATGGACGAGAACATGGATCTCAACCTCCAACATGATGCGTTGGTGTCTCAGGGACGTGTTGGCATCTTGTACATACAAAATTCCAAAGAATAGACAAAAACACAAGAAGTCTATGTAACTATTTGACTATTTAAGTTTAAATATGCTTTACCAAAATGAGAGAAAGTATTGAAACTACAAGTACAACAAAAGGAATACTAGAAATAAGCTATTCTAGAAATGACAAAGAGTGGGAAAATGCCTTTTTACCCATGAGTTGATTCTTCAAGTAGCTCCACTCAAAAGCACCTACACACATGGAAACGAGAAAAATGTTAGGCTGTGTTCGAGTTCTGCCTTAGTCAGACCCTTGTTTTGGTGTTCCCGCCTCCATAGATAGCTATATAGCCATAAAATGTAGAAAGTGATAGTGAAAGTAGAAAGGAAATAACATTTCTAAGTAGAGAGCACAAACAACTAGAATTTTTCTCAATAAACAAGATGATGCAAATGGACAACAAAGAACAATATCACATTCTCAACTATAAGCACTCAAGGCCAATAGCAGAAGGAAGAAGCATTATGATCCTTGAATAGAAATGGTGTTACAACAAGAGCATGGTGTTGGAGCCAAAATGAATAGATTACAACCAAGATAAATGGTGTAGAAGCAAGAGAATGAGAGTAAAATACAAGAGAGTGATGAAAGTGAATAAAAGCCAAGAGAGAGTCCCAAAGAGTGAAAGAGATGAGAACTAATAGATTTGAATTAGAAAACGGGAGATAGAAGGCTCAAATTTTATCGGTCACACCCAATAGGAAACGTAACATTTCTACTAATTCTAAGGGTAGGAATCCTACTAGGATGGCAACATAGTGTGCAAACATTTGCACGATGCACACACACACACGTCCTTGATAGAGATTTCTCCACCGACGTAAAAAGACATGGCCAGGTGGATGGAGAAAGGTGAAGGTGGAGGATTTTGCATCATCAAATTTATATTTTTTAAGGTAGGGGTGATGAAATGGGGAATTTTCCTAGGGTAAAAATTCACCATTATATTTTCCCCCCACTTTAGCAAGCATACATGTTAGTGTGAATGTGAGGTAATGTAGAAAGAGATAGAAGAGAATATACCTTAACCATTGAGGAAGTAGATCTTCAATCTAGTGCACCTAGACATGCAAGAGGTAGCTCTACAAGTTCTCAGCCCCGTAGGAAAACCTTGACACTTCAATTTAAAAAGTGTGATTTTTTTTGCAAATGATTATGTCATCAAGGAATCATTTTTAAAGATATCTTTTGTCAAGGAATCCAATAAAAAAATTCTCCTTCTCAAAGGATAACTTTCATACTTCTTCATAAAAAAAAGTACTCCTTTAAATTGAAGGGAAGTTTTTCAAATTCTTTTGCTACAAATTCATTTCTGAAAGAAAATTTTCACTAAGGGGCCCTTGTTGAAGAACATATGTTTAAAAAAAGAAAAAAAATCAATAAGGGATTCATTGCCCACCAAAATCATCTTATTGAAAATGAGATAAGTATGGTAGCCCCCCTTAGGATGGTGTGTGTGAAGTAGAGGAGCATGTGGCATCCTAAGGAGAGAAAGAAGAGGCAGAGATGTTGTGGCCCATGATACATTGCGAGATGTAAACATGGAAATGCTTTCACGCACGCGAGGGAAAACACATAAGAACCACAACATCACTAAGTAGATAGAGAGAGAGACAAACAAAGACAAAGAAAATGAGAGATAAGCATAAACAAAGAAATCAAGAGACAGGGGGATCTAAGAGTTTGGGGTTAGATCTATTCATATATATATTTATAGGTAGCACATGGTGTATGAACGAACTATCATCAATACCCAAAGTTCCCAAATCGTGAAGAAGAGCACATGAAGATAAAAATAACAAATAAAAAATTGGGTCAACATGGAAGGAAGGCCTAAATTCCCCAAACACTTTGCATCACCACTAATTATTGAAAAGCAAGTCACAACATATAGAAGAATAATGAAACAGATATAGGAAGTTCACGAATTTTTTCCATGCATGTATCCAAGTACCTACAAGGGTAGAAAGGGTCCTCCAGGTAGGATTAGAAACACACAAATACAAGTATGGGGGGAATGCAACACACACACAAATCTAATGTACAAATAAAGAAGAGGTACCACCCTACTCCTCATTGACCAGCAGGTCGTCTTGCTCCCAATCTAAGTCTAGTCATTCAAATATAACTGAATAACTTCATGAAATCAAAGAATTTGCAATAATATTTCATGAAACTCAAATTACTTTCATACATTCAAGTAGATTTAGCATTAAGAACTCAAAAAAATCATGGAATCGAATAATTTATCATAAAACTCCATGTATTTATCAATTTTAGAACATTTAAATTCTGGAAATATAAAGCATCAACTCTAAAATAAAGCATGAAAATTTACTAAAATGTAAAAAATTTCCTAGGTATTATACATGCATGCCTCAAGAAATAACTAAATCAAAGCAAACCATTCTATACTTCACCAAATTGCTTCACAATTAGGCATAGAATGATGCAAGAGTTTAAAGAAAGGGGGAATTATTTGCCACTAAATAGTGTTAGTATGCACTCTTAAATGACACAAAATGTATAGTATTTTCCAATAGGAACAAACAATCAACTACATAAGATTTCATATTAGGAAATAGCTTTGAATTGACTCTGATATTAGTTTTCTAATGAAACATACAAGTTTTTAGTCTAGAATGGAATAGAAAATAGGAAAAAGAATAAAACTTGAACTTTTTTTAATTCTCTGGAATCCAAAAATTTTGAACTTAGCTAAAGTAATACATCTTTGGGCCTTTTATAAGAACAAGACACTCAGGAAATTCAATCAACACATGAGAGGGAATCCAAGGGATGAATCACAAAAAATCATGTAGCACATGATAGTTGGCAAGAGAAAATTATGAATAAGTCAACCGATTTTGACCTTCTTCAGCACTTAAAACCTTTTGGATTTATATCTTTGAAATTCAATTAGGAAATCAAATTGGAATAAGAAGATTTTTCAAATAAAATGTAGGAACTTCCTCTGTTGGATATTTAGAGCGATTAGGTGGACATAGATATCCTAATCCACAGGCAGTTGTGTTCCTACATTCAAGTTCTGGCTTCAAACAAAATAACCTAGAAGTATATCACCTCGAAGCTAGGCATCATTCTTTGTCGCATGTGTAATACTCAGGTACCCGATTCCCTAGTTACCAAAGTTTCTTCTTCATAAGATTTTTCCTTGCATGGTATTTCAAAGTGCACAACCAAACCTAGTAACATCATTGGATTTGCTCACAATCCAAATTTTCTTGACTGTCTATATTGAAACATCATCCAACAACCTCTTTCTCCTAGACATAAAATTCCATATATCAATACCCTTTTCTAAGCATTAATAAATTTCTCATTATCATAAAACCATCATTATTACTAATCCCATTTAAAACAAGTCATAAATAACATGCTTTAATGCATTCTTGTGTAATTATCACCTTACGCAGGCTACCAAACATTTTAGGAGCTTGGGAAAAACCAAACAACAAACTTTAACACTTTAGAATTGATGCACCATCTACCCAAGTACCTGGCTCCCGACATATTTCAGCTTTATCATAATAAAACTCAACATGAGTCTCAACTACCACAGAAAATTTACACCCCTAGATCTTTACTCCCAACTATAGCAACTTACCAAAATTTTCTTTAAAAATTCCAATTACCCTATTTCCTGACACCCATCATACTCAACACCCACTACCTTTACACCATGAATTTATTTAAATATTTTCACTTTTTACATTACCTCTTAGTGATCATTAGCCAACCAAAACCCGCCATAAGCATTAATTTTCAACTTGGGTCCCCAAGCTTTACATTCTTGGGGCATGTTGTGAGACCACACAACATGTGGTTGGTGGAAGGATATCCTCTTGGAAGGGGGTAGGAGCAAGGAGTGTAGGAGTAGAAATGACAAGTGGAGAAGCATGCATGAGTGCCTTGGCAATGGGCCTCTTCTCATTCACTCCTAGAGGGGTAGGAGGAAGATCGAAAGGAGGTTATAAAGGTTGAAATATGGGGGCCACTCCATGAAGACCCTTCCCATTGTCATAAACAATGGGTCTAGGAACTATGGGCAAGACAGGAAGTTCAAACACTTAATTCTTAGCTTTTCACCAAGCGAGAACCATTGGTCTTCCCATGTGATGCATGGGAGTAGGAGCTAAGGACTCTGCAGTGAGGCGAGAAGTAGAAATGGATAGACTAGAAGATTTAGAAGAGGAAGGCTCTTGGTCACGAGCAAGCTTCCCTTTCCCCTTTTATTAGGAGGACAGGGTAGCTTTCTATTGTGCAATCATAGAACCTTTTACTGAGATAGCATAGGGGGATATTGGATAGGTCACTTTTGGCATTGTGCCCCTAGTCTTATACTTGACATAGGCATGATATAGAAAGTTTGTCCTTGGAGGGAGAGGTCCGACCGAAGCGGTCCATAAGTGGTCTAACAAGAAACCCACACATGACACCAGTGGTTTGTAATCGATGTCATGCACAACGTGCATAGAGCCCTCAAGAGAGAACTTGAGACATTTTTTAATCACCAAAGTGGTACCATTCAAGCCATGAAATGCCTAGTTTCACCCTAAATAGGTCTAACTCTGGAATAATGACAAAAGAGGTATCCATGACCTTAGGTCCTACTAAGATCGAAAGAGTAATAGAACCAATAGGAGGGACTGAGAGTCCATCATTTTTGCATATAGCAACCTTAGATTCTTCATATTCTTCCCTTTGCAAAAAATATATTTAAGCAAAGTTTCTTGTGTTATAACATTCACTCAGCTCATAGGGTCAACTAAGACACCAGTCACAATGTTTCCATTGACATGAGCAGGAATGTACAAGGGGGAAGGCTCTTTATTCATAGATAAGTCTTGCAAGGTAAAAGTTACATCCAATGATCCACTCGTAGGCTAAATGGAAGGAATATGTGTGTATGAGACCATGTTAACATACTTAAATGGAACAAACTCAATAAAGGTAGAAGGTTCAAAGATAGGAGAGTGACTTATCTAAATTATACTCTTAAATATCCAAGAGCCCTTCTAACTACACAACTAGGGGTCATAGATTTAGGTTGAAAGGTTGTACACCCTACAATACACAAATACACAACACACCTAGGACATGACAAAAGGTTCTTCAATACCAAGAAATGAAACATAAATAGTTCACATCGGGTTCACCAAAATGTAGAGAAGGGGATTTGTCACCCCCAGGACTCTAGGTCAAAGAAGAACCCCAAGGAACGGGCTTGCATAAACCACCTTGGGTTTTCTAAATAGATTGAAAATGATAGGGTACTGAGGCTGAAAAGGAATGACAAACAACTTGTTGATTTCCTTAAGCTAAAACTAGATGTTTATAGGGTTAGAAGAGCCGACTACCAAGGTTTAGTCTCCTACTCAAAAAACTCACTGTCTGAGGAGGAAAAAACAAATCTCAGACTCCAACATGACATGTTGGTGTCTCAAGGACACGCTGGTGTCTTGTATGGATAGAGGTCTAGAGAAAAGATAAAAACACAAGAAGTCTACTTAACTATCCAACTGTTTAAGTTTTATACTTTAACAAAATGCGGGAAAAGTATTGAAACTATAAGTACACCAAAAGGAATATTAGAAATAAGCTATTCTAGAAATGGAAAAGAGAGTGGGAAATGTACTTTTTTACCTAGAGTTGATTCTTCAAGTAGCTCCACTCAAAAGCACCTACACACATGGAAATGAGAAAAATATTGGGCTATGTATGGGGTATTCCTTAGTTAGACCCCCATTTTGGTGTTCCCACCTTCATGGATAGCCAAATAGCTACAAAGTGTAGAAGCGATAGAAAAAGTAGAAAGGAAATAGTATTGCTAAGTAGAGAGCACAAACAAAGTTAGAATGCTACTCAATAAACAAGATTATGCAAATGGACAACAAAGAACAATATCACCTTCTCAACTATTAATGCTCAAGGCCAATAGTAGAAGGAAGAAGTGTGATGATCCTCTAATAGTAATGGTGTTGAAACAAGAGCATGGTGTTGGAGCCAAAATGAAGAGCTTACAACGAATAGAAATGGTGTATAAACAAGAGAATAGAGTAGAATGTAAGAGAGAGTGAACCAAGTGAATAGAAGCCAACAAAGAGTCATAGAGAGTGAAAGAGATGATAATTGATAGATTTGAATTAGCAAAAGGGAGGTAGAAGGCTCAAATTTCACCAGTCAATGAGGCAAGAGACATTATATACTTTGAATTTCACCCGCCTATCTTGTGGCTAGATTTCAAGAAGATCCTAAGGAAACACATGTTAATGTTAAAAGAATATTCAGATATTTGAATGACACTCAAGATTATGGGTTATGGTATCCTAGGGATACTAACTTTACACTAAGTGCTTATATAGATTCAGATTGGGTTGGATGTGTAGATGACAAACAAAGTACAAGTGGTGGTGCATTCTTTTTTGGTTACAGATTGGTGGCATGGTTGAGTAAAAAGAAAGATTTAGTTTCCTTGTCTATTTTTGAAGCTGAGTATATTGTTGTTGCATCTTGTTGTACACAATTTCTATGGATGAAACATATATTGAAAGTTATCACAGTTGTGTATGATGATCCTTTTTCTATCTTCTGTGATAACATAAGCACAATTAACATTTCAAAGAATCTAGTGATGCACTCGATGACAAAGCATATATCTATCAGATATCATTTCTTGATAGAGAAGGTTGTGGAGAATGAATTAAAGCTTGAGTATGTTCCTATGAAGGATCAGATTGTTGATATATTTACAAAGGCTCTTTGTAAAGATACTTTTGAGTATCTCTGGTAGAAGTTAGGGGTTATTTCCCCTCCTTTCTTGAACTAGATGCATATGGAGATGCATCAGTCTGGTGGATCTATGGATCTGTCTTTCTTCTAGATTGATATTTTGGTGGCTACCTCTTAGGTGAAGCAATTAGTGCCACGTGTTATCATTGTACATGAGTATTTTGTTTTAATGTCAAAGGGGAAATCAATGTAAAATATCTTTTTTCCTTTTCCATTGATGTCAAAGGGGGAGAGGAAGAATGTGAAAAAGAGAAGAGTATCATGTGAAAAAGAATATCTACTAAGGGGGAGAAAGAGAAAGAAAAATCATGTGAAGTGTGTGCAGAGCTAGTATGTTGTCTTTGATGGTTTTTCACATCATGTGTCTACATCAATGACAAAGGAGGAGATTGTTGCAAGAATGAAGGTGTTGTCATTGATGTCAATTGGTCAATTGGTTATCAACTAGTTGTTGTTGTCATTGATATCATGGATACAGGTTATTGACTATTCATGTTGAGGACATTGAGAAAATTGTATTGAAGAAAGGTTGCAGGTGTTCAATGATTGCTCTGGGTTTTGATTTGGGATTTTCTCCTATGTTTGTGTGGCTCGGATATGTTGATCATGGTTGTTGGAAGCTTGCTACTATATCTAGATTCTTGGCTTCTGATTCATTATACAGTGTGAGACTTTATGTTCACTAGTTGTGAATTGTGGTTTTTTGTGTACCTAGATGAGGTCTGGGAGAAATGTTGTTGGTTTGGATTTCTTTCAGGTTAATTCTTATGACTTGTGGTTCTAGAGTTAATTTTTTATGATTGTGTTGAAGATAATTTTGATATATGGAAGGATCGTGCTTAATTATTCTATGTTTTATACTAGTTTGGTCGACCTTGTGTTGAACACTACTTTTGAAGTTGATGAAGTGTGTTGGACCTATTTGGATCCTCATCAAGCATGTTTTTTGGGTTTCCCTCATTCTAATTCCACACTAGGATGTTTTGGCACTGACCTAATTCAAATTTAATGATGGATGGATGACTTTGGATATGTTTCAAAGTTGAAGATGGTATAAATCCAAGATGAGTTATTGGTGAAAGAAGGACAAGAGATAAGTGAAAAGAAATAGAGTAGATAGATGTGAAATACATGCAAATAAGTGGGTGTGTGTGATGCGAGTGTGGCAGATCAGTGTGAAGTCTAAATGTCTAGTTTCTAGATGTAGTGAGCTGAAGGTGTACTCTATATTTCATGCATGTTTGCAAGTGGTTCAACAAATTGTGGTGGAAATATTTGTTGCATCAAGATTGTCTTCTCTCTATAACATATCTCTTCTATATTCTTTGTATATTTGTGGTAGGGAGCCCTCTAGGTGGTTAACCCTGTTGGACAGTGAGTCCTGATCCAGAAACTAAGTCCTTGTTTAGGTAGTGAGCCTTTGTAATCAATTTTAATATTCTCTATAGTATGAGTTAATCCTCGTCATGCTTTTTCCCTCATTTGGTTTTCCATGTAAATCTAATGTTGGGTTTGTGTGATGGTTTTTAGATTCTACACTTGCACTTAATGTTTAATCATTTTAGCAGAGTTAAGAATTGTGATTAATCTAAGTTCTGGTGAATATTATAAAGGTTGAATTTTTTACAACTGATTCACTCCCCTTCTTAGTTTTCTTGTTCAACAGATTTGGCATAGGGCTTTCTGAACAACCTCTCATGTTTTCTTCTACTTTAAAGCAATTTCTCACAACAATGGTGTTAGCGACCACTTTAAAGTGGGGGCATACATTGACACTCATGTTCCACTATGTGATTTTCTTTATTCTTGTGATGCTTGGTGGTGTCATTGGATTTGATTTCCTCTAAGAACATGATATTTCTTTGATTTGTCCTCTCTTGGAGATATTAAGCATGATGTTCCCTAAGAAGAGACCTTACATGAACTAAGAAAAACTCCTTTGAATGTACCTTAGACTACTTTTACATTTACAATATTGGCTATATGGCCACCTTGCATAACACACTTTTCTTGCCTATGGTGCCATCACTTGGGTGTCAAGCATACAAAGCTTTTCTTACCTCATGGATCATGTTGTTAATGTTGTGTGGCACCTTATCAAATTAACAGGATGTATCTAGATTTGATATGGTTGTAAGTATGGGAGCCGAACTTAGGCATGAATTTCCCATAGCCACTTACTTTTTTGTGTGAGTGCATAGCAACCGTGTGCATATGTGTCTTGATGGGGGCACACCTAATGGATGGTCTGAGGTTTCACTAGCCTTTGTGAGCATGCGTTGGTTTGCATATTGGACATTGTGTTTCACTTGTAAGCATTTTTGGACAAACAACTTATATCTAATCCATAGCGTGCGAGACAAATGATCAAAGCTTGATCCACCCCTTTTTGTTTTTGTTTTCTTTCTCTTTGTCTTTGGTAGTTTATGCTTGTATCTTTATGTTTCTTCATAGATAATTTTCTTTTGTGCCTATGTTATTTTTCCATAGGATCTTAATCCTATGGGCTTGATCATCCCTCTTGATCATTGTCATCCTATATTATTGGAATTGGTACATTAAAACCCCTCTTGATGTAAGTTTGTCTCCTTAATGTGATTTTGAAGCAAGTTCATCCTCTCACTAAAGTAGGGGCTAAATGCAGTGTAGAAAAATGTATCCCTCTACATTTTCACACTTTTTTGGGCCCTCCCTACTAAAATTGGGCTTCTTTATGCCTTATTTGGTCCTATTTTGCATCCGAAAGCCTTAATTAATGTATCTTTTTGAGGATAATCCTAACACATATCAAAATACCACTCATAATTTAATGATTTTGGTTCATCTGGCCCAAATTTAGTGATTTGGAACTCATACAACACCTTGGAAATATGGGTCCCACCTAAGTTTCGGGGCCTAAACCTAAATTTGGCATTAAACTAAACATTTCTTGAACTTTCTGTCCTAAGATTAGCCTATTGGGACTCATATGCCCCAACTAGCGTATGAGTCCCGCTTAGCTTGGACCTATTTTGAATTCAAATTCTTGGCAAGATTTTATTCTCCTACATCTAATGTTGGCTTGTAGTGTTATAATTTTGGAAAATTTGGCATAAACAACTATAAATACAAGGTTATTTCACATATTTTCTCCTAGAACTTCATAAGCAATCAAGACCACTTTCACAAGATTTCACAAGAGCATTCAAGAGCATTCAAGAGCATTCAAGAGCATTTCAAGAGCATTGAAAGGTAGATTTTAAGAAGATTCTTGCAATAATTCAAGATATATCATCATAAATCATCAAGCATGTTGTTGAGCTAGTGTTGTAATGTAGCATTCAAGATCTAAGTTAAGCATTGTTCCACATCTAATTCAAGATCAAGATCTACATTCTTCATGGCCACTCCATGTTAGATTGTAGATTTACATTTCAAGATATGATTCAAGGTATCAATGTTCATTTTTCATGTTTCATATTTCATGGTCACGTTTCATTTTTTCATCATAAGGTTTAATTACCTAAACGATGTATGAATAAGGAAAACTCCTATTCCATAACAATCAACAAGTTTTTCTCTCTCTCTACATGTGTGATTGCAGATCTAGGTGTTTTGGAGCTTGAGGATTCTTTGAAGACAAAGTTGCAAGATTGAAGAAAGTTTTCAAGATTGTCACAAGGTTGTCATCTTCATGAAAAATTCACCTACAGGCTAGAATAAGGGGTTTCTGACTCAGAGATTTGATAAGAGAGAAGTTACAGGAAATCACTAGAGAATACCAAAGTTTTAGCCAAACCCTAATATTGGGACTAAATTCCCTCCTTGGGCGTATGAGTCCCACTACTACCTTTTTCTAGATTTTAGGAGATCTAAATTAGTAACTGAGAGATTCTAGTTTCTGCACAGAAACCCTAGTCTAAGACTAAATCACCCAGACTAGTGTATGAGCCCTAGTGAGCATTAAAGGTCAAAATTTTAGGGTTTCAAAGCCTGTTTTGATTGCATCTTTCTTTAGGGAACCTTTTTGTTTCATTCTCTTTTATTAGTGTAATTTCAGGTTCTTAATTCTCTAGGTTTCATAGCTAGATTTGCACATTGCTTTCATTCCATTTCTTTATAAGCATTTGATTAGTGGTGAACCCTATTTAGTCTTTAATCACACCCCTAGGACACCCTATTGTAGATCTAATTTCCTAATTCCATTCTTAGATTGAGATATTTGGGGTTTACTTGAATGAAACATGAAGGAAATTGGTTCTATCTCCCAAAGCATAGAGTGACAATTTTCTACGTTTAAGCTCTACATTGGCTAAATTGTATAGTAAGGAGTTTAGAATGAAGCAAAGGGTGACTAGCCTCATAAGAAGAGATTAGAATGATCACAAAAGGCTCCTAAAATATTTTATAGAGAAGGTTGCAAATTTTTTATAGAGATTAGGGATGACTCTAGAAATCACAAATGATATGCATGTTTAGATGCTAACTCTAGATTTGAGTATTAGAGAAGATGCACAACATGATGATACTTAACATGAGCATGGATTTGAAGAAGGTAATGTGTAGAGTAATGTTCTTCCAAAAGTGGAAGAGATTACAAAATAAAATATCATTGGTGATGAAAATGTTGAAGGAGAAGAATCTACTAGAGAATACATTACAAAGGAGGATACTATAGATCATTAAACTCCTACTTGGGTATTTGAAACAAATGTTGAGAAAATTCAAGTCCAACCAGAGACAATCATTCCTCCAAATAACAAGGAACAAGCTATCAATGGAGATGATGCAGAGAAGAGTAAATGAACAAAAGGATGGCAATGCATATGGGAATGAATAGAAGAAGGAAATGGAGACACTAGTTGATACCGGTGATAAAGAAAAGGATTTGAAGAAGAAGGTTGTTGAGGAGAATGTCAATGATACTAGTGAATCCATCAGTTCCTTGGGAGATTCTTTAAATAATTTGTTAAGCATGTGGCTTAAGTTCCAACCTGTAGTGTCTGCCCAGCTATTACAAGTTTTGACATAGTAGGGGTATGTAGATATGGATAAGATTTTTCCTCTTCACAAGCTTCAATTGGGTGATATTTTCCATGCATCTTCTTGGAAAGAAATCATAGAAACATAATAGAAGAGTGGAGAAATGATAGATGAGGTAGTAAAGGTTATGCTTGAAGCCATACCCAATGCTATCATTGACAATTCCCTCTCTAGTATGAAAAATCTAAAAATTTTGATTGATTCATTTAAGGAGTATGCAAGTGGGTTGAAAGGGAAGTTAGAAAAAGGAATTAGAGAAAAATATAAATGACAGGAAATTGATGGATGTCACTAAGAAGTGTGCCAGTGTACACAATAAATTCTAGGAAAATCTTAAGTGTTCACAAGCTTGTATGGTGAAATCCAAAGCTTTGTTTTAGTTTTGCATGAAATGGCACAAATATACTAAAAGCATAAGAGATGAGATGGACTCAATTAAGTCTCAAATTGATAAATCTTCTAGTGTTGATGATTCAACACAATATCTAGATGGAAACACAAGGTCATCAATTAAAAATTTACATGAGCAATACTTCAAACTACAAGCTCGGAAAGAAAATATCATAATGTAGTTTGGTAATCTCAGGATCTAGTGAACTCTTAGTTCAGATTTGTTTCTAGTGCCCTTTTGAGTAGTGAAAAAGCTTCAAAGCTAAATCTAGTAACAACACTCCAAATGATGGTGAATAAATCTTGATGGAGTTTGAAATATAAAGCATAATTCTTAGCATTGGTAGAAAGAGTTGGGAGGATGGTTCCTTCGGATGAATACATTTGTTTCCTTTTTATACATTTTAGTTATTGTTTCTGTTGGTGTAATTAAATGTGTTGTACCTTGTCCTAGGTCATAATTACACCTTAGTTAAGTTTACTTAGGGAACACATAGGAGGTTGTTGAAGAATTTCCACTTTTGGTGGACTTGACATGTCATTACTTTATCACTTCCACCTTTTGTGGACACATCATGTGATTATCTCTCCACCTTAGGTGGAGTGATAGCTTTTCATAGTTGTCTCATGTCATAAGATTACGACACTTGTCATAATCTTATGCCCTTTTATGTTCTCACCTAGGCTATATAACCAAGGGGTCTCTCTCATTGTAAACAATCATAATCATATCATATCATATCATTGACATTGAATATAGTTTATTCTTGTCATATTCTATTCTCTCTCTTTTTGTGCTTTCCATTTGGTCCATAGATCTTGGCATCCATAGCCAATTCTAACATGGTATCAGAGCAGTTTGGGTGCCATTGGAGAGTTTTTTTTTGAAGAGAGATCTTAGATTTGGGGGAGTTCCATTTGTGGCTCTTTGTTGCAGGTTCATATCGGAGCTTGCTGGTGCAAATCTAAGCTCACCATCGTGTCTGGAAGGTTCGAGATAGTCAAATTTTCCTTTTGTTTCATCCAAATTGAACATACAAGGCCAAATCTAAGAGGGTTTGAAGCTGAAGTGTGGTTGCCAAATCCAAAAGGTAGCTGCAATTTTGGAGCATTTTGGGTCAAATCTGACCCTGCCATTGCGTCCAGAAGGGCCAAAAACCCTAAGATCAACTATCAATTCGTCCAATTAGGAGCAAGTCATCCGGTGAGGCAAAAAAATTTTACTTAAGGAGTCGCACGACCCCTAGGTCATCATAATTACAGCGATGGTACAATTTGCAGAAAAAAATTTATTATTTAAATCGTTGAAATTTTTTTGAAATTTGTTTTAGAAAAATTGTGATTTAAATCTGCAAATTTCATTTGTCAAATTATATTGAAAAATCATAAAAAAAATTAAAAGTTATTTTAAGTCTACGAGTTGTAGACTAGTACAGTTGACTATACTGTGTATCACCCTATACCCACACAAATCCATGGGCTATAGCATGGCCTCCGGCTGTGGCCCCATTCACCGACAGCCGGTCCCTTACAAAATCCGGCAATTGGAGTTCAATATCCATTGGCGGGTCATTGAATCATACACCGATGATAGACTTTTATTCAAAATTTGATAGCTATCTTTTCAAAATACTGGCAGTCTAAAAGAATCCAGCGGACAGGGAAAAAAACACGATAGCAGAGGAATATTCCAAGATTTTGCATACCCTTCGACGCCCATCAATTTTAAGCCGAAGGATAGGGGAATATTCTGCTAGGAGAATATGCCTTTTCTGATGGTCTGCAAGCCATCATATTTAACATAGTGTTTTGTGGATGTCAGCAATACGTCATTGATGACATTAGCGAGTGCATTTGAAAATTTCTACCCGCTCTCCATTGAGCTTCTTGATTTTGGAGGCGAACTTCAAATAGCGATATCTTGCTCATTTTGACTCCTTTTTCAGTGATTTTTTTTTTTTATTTGGGCTAATTTTTCGTGCTCTTCGTAGTGGTGCAATCAATTTCTGGTTCTAGTTCCTAGTTTTTCCAGAATTTTCAGATTCTCACAGGTGTTGTTGCTTTGTCCTCATTTTGGAAACTTTGGGAGCTCATATCTTGCTCCTACGGTAACTTTTTTGGGTGCAGTTTTTTTTGAAAGTGCATGATTTTTCCTATACTTTTCATTGGTATGATCAGATTGATACCATTTTGTACCAAAAATTTTACTTGATACTGTGGCCTATTATGGCATCTGTAAGCACTAAGATCAAGTCTAGCTTGTTGTTCTTGGCATCTAGCAACTGTAAATGCACTAAATATAAAGTGCCAAATCAGATATGCTTGGGGGGTTTTTTGATTGAGTGATTTGGGGGGGTCTCTTGGTGCATTGTCTTTGATCTGTTTGCTTTTTCTCTCTCATTTTCATGGATCATTCTAAGGTTCATTTGCTCACATCATATAATTATTCAACATGGCATCAAAATGCATGGAATATTATAATGAGAGAAGGTCACTCTCTATATGTTGAAAATAAGGGACTTGAACCTACAGATGCAGATAAAATTTAAAATGGATGATCAAACATGCCAAAGCTCTTGGGTGTCTTCGTAGACTTGTTTCTCAAGATTTGCTGTTCCAAATTGAATCATGTAAAAATTCTCATGAAGCTTCAAAAAAATTAAAAACATTGTATGGTACTACAGATGAAGTAAGAGGCTATCAAATTGATAATGATTTGATGAATCTTGATCCTAAGAACTTTGACAACATCCAAGACTACATCACTAAGGTTAATGATCTAAGAGAGCAATGTAAAGCATGTGGAATTGATAAGAAGGACATCCAGTTGGTGTACAATACAATGAACAAACTTGGTCCTGATTATGCTTCTTTTTTTCTAGCTTTCATACTCATAGATTGACTATGGGGTCTGCATACACTACACCTTCATTTGCATCATTTTCTGAGATATTGATACATGAGCAACAAATGCTGATCTCAATAGGTCTCATCAAGACTTCTAAGTCTCAGGCATTGTTGGTTATTCAGGTGAAAGAATTAGAATCAGATAAGAAACAAAAGAAAGCAAAGAATAATCAACATTCAGATCAAGTAAATCCACATTCAAATCAATCAAAGAAAAAATATTCTTCCAAAGGAGAATCATCTAAGAAGGAGAGGCCTTTTTGTGCATATTGCAAGAAGGATGGACATGAAGAACATTATTGTTATAAGAAGGACATTGATGAGTTGAAAACTCTTCTCAAAAGGAATCACATTGATTTGCCTTCTAGAATGTCTGAATCTTCTTCTCCTTCTACTTCAAAATAGTCTAAAAAGGACAAATGTCAAACCTCTACATCAAGATATAAAGGACAAGCTCTTTGTGCTCTTTCAGATCCAGGATTAGGGAGATGGCTTCTAGATTCGGGAGCATCACATCATATGGCATCTTTGCAATCTATATTCTCTTCATTTCAGCCTTGTACTATGTCTCCTATCTTGATGGGAAATAATACATACATGAGTGTACTTGGGAAGGGATCTATTAGCATTGGGGACAACACTTTTCAGGATGTCTTGTGTGTTCCTCATTTGATGAACAATCTTCTTTCCATTTATCAGATTACACATGGTGGAGATGGGAGAAATGTGGAGTTCACACTTGATTCGGTCATCATTCGAGACTTGGAGACTAGAGAGATCATTGCTACTGGGGTGGTTGATCATTCATCTTGGTTGTATACCTTTGCACAGTTTGCTTCTGATGATGACATTGTTCCTACGACTATTGATCACATACACAATGATTCGGAGGAGACATTTGGCTTCTTGAACTTGGGAGTTCTCACATCAGATCTAGTTCTTGAGTCATGCATTTCATCTCCTCCATCGACTATTGTGCTTGATGATGCTTGTGTTGCTATAGTTTTGGCTCCTAGTGATTCAATGCATTATGATATACATTGTCTTCCAGAGATGGCTACTTGTGATGAATTCTTGATAGGTATTTTAGACTTGTTTGTGGAGTTTCATCTTGCAAAGGACACCATTGATGACATTCATCTTCTCTTTAATTCAAAGATGCACCTTCTTCAATTGTTGTGAGGGAACACCTGAACCCTCTTGTTCATTCTCTACATGATCATTCTTCGCAGATTGGCATGAGTGTGGATTCTTTTGGACAACATTTGGAGGAGGCTTCTTTGTCTTGATTGCATTGTGTGTACATGGGTACCTAACATGGCCTAGTAGCCAGGACCCATCTTGCATTGTTTACTTTTGTGTACATTCTCCCTAAGTTTCACTTAAGGGGGGTGTTGGTGTAATTAAATGTGTTGTACCTTGTCCTAGGTCATAATTACACCTTAGTTAAGTTTACTTAGGGACCACATATGAGGTTGTTGAAGAATTTCCACTTTTGGTGGACTTGACATGTCATTACTTTATTACTTCCACCTTTTGTGGACACATCATGTGATTATCTCTCCGCCTTAGGTGGGGTGATAGCTTTTCATAGTTGTCTCATGTCATAAGATTACGACACTTGTCATAATATTATGCCCTTCTATGTTCTCACCTTGGCTATATAACCAAGGGGTCTCTCTCATTGTAAACAATCATAATCATATCATATCATTGACATTGAATACAATTTATTATTGCTATATTCTATTCTCTCTCTTTTTGTGCTTTCCAATTGGTCCATCGATCTTGGCATCCATAGCCAATTCTAATAGTTTCAGATTTCAATGTCTATATGCAGAAGGTATAAGGCAGATTTCTAGTACAAATTTTTGTAGGATAGCACTCCTATAGGGAGTCAATTAAGTTTTTAGCATGTGTATATATACATATTTATGAGGGGGAGATCCAGTATATGAGAATATTGTTGTATGCACTATTTTCCCTTGATGTCAAAGCAGGAGAATAATTTTGGAGATAATTGAGGCATGTTTTCATCAATGCCAAAGGGGAAGATTGTTGGAAGAATAAGAAGTTTGTCATTGATGCATTTGTTGGAAACATGAGCATGAGGAATAATTGCATTGCATTATAGTGTTGTCATTGATTTCAATATAAAGACCATTGTGTAGATTAGCTTGTATAGCTTGAACATGTTTGAAGATAGATGAAGGGAAAATTCACTAGGTGTCAATACAAATAATTTTGTATACAAGACATCCTATTTTTTTTTGCATCTGCATTGGTTCATTATATAAGATCTTGATCTGCACTTTTGATATAATTTTTTTTCATGATAGAGGAACCTAATTCCAAAATTTAATATCAATTGTTTTGGCTCTTGGTGTTGAAGTTATGAGTAATAATATATCGATCTAGCAGTAATAGGTGTTTTCTAGTTTAGGGCATATGTTTTGGTGAATTTGTAATTTTTGGAGGATTGAAATCTAGCTTTGTGGTTTTGTGGAGAAGTTTATAGGTGAAAATAGAGTTTGTATTCTAGATGGCATAGATTTTGTAGGCTCGTTTGTCCGAATGTGGCTTTATAGTTGGTAAAAAAATTTATTAGTTCATTACCATTGCCAACCTAATAAGTTTTATGTATTGCGGATTTTGAATATTTATTTATTCATTACGTGGGAGCAGCAACAATATATCATTCTGATTGATTTGAAGCCCAAGGAAGAAATTCATCTCTCCAAAAATAGACATCTCAAACTCTTTTGCATCTCTTCTACAAATCTCTTACACATACTTTTATTTCATCCAAATATTATATCATCAACTTATACAACCACAATCAGGATTTGATCTTTCTCAACTTTAAAATAAAGATTGTTGTTGGTGGTACCCTTATTGAATCCCTAATGTAACAAGTATCTATCCAATCTTGCATGAGCCCATATAATTCCTTCTTCAATCTTCAGACCATGATATTAGGATTATCTGATAATTGAAAGCATTTTGGTTGTTCAATATATACTTCTTCCAAATCACCATTCAAGAATACAGACTTTACATCCGTCTAATAAATTTTGAAATCCTTACGTGCTACAAAAGCCAAAAACATCCTAATAGCCTCCATCCTTTCCATTGGAGAAAATGTCTCTTCAAATTTATTCCTTCTACTTGTGAGTAGCCTTTACACACAAGCCTTGCCTTATTCCTAACAACTTCTCCATTCTCATTCAAATTTTTCTGGAACACCCATTTAGTTCCAATCACATTCTTGTCCACTTGTCTTAGGACAAGTTCCCAAGTCTGGTTCTTCTCAATCTGCATCAATTCTTCTTCCATATCCTTGATCCAAAATTCATCGTTGCATGCCTTAATCATTGTTTTAGGTTCAACTTTGGAAAGTAGACGTAAATTTACTTGTTCTTCTATCATAACATCCTTTCTTCTTGTTAATACACCTTTACTTTTGTCACCAATGATCTAATATTCAAAATGATTCTATTGCACATACTTAGGGGTCTTAGGGATCCTTTTCAAACTTCTTCCTCTTCAACTTGCACTTATTTTTCCTTACCATCATTCTTCTCTTCTTCTTCAATTTTCCACCAAGTCCTCTAATGAAATTGACAACCTCGTCCACTCTATGCATGTAGCCTATAGTATATTCATCTTCTATCATCCTTAAGGTTTCAAACTTAATCTTTAGATTTTTCATCTTTGATTTCTTGACCTTATCATCTCCTTCATTGACACTTTCTAATTTCTTCTAGGTTTCTTTAGTGGATTCATAGCTCATAACCTTCACAAGTTCTGAATTAGAAAGACCACTCAAGAGAGCATACCTTGCTTTTCCATTATTCTCATAAGCCTTGATCTCATCATAAGTTGGTCTATTTGTAGGAATTCTATATCCATCTTCAGTTGACTTCCAAACTCCAAACCCTAGGGAAACAAGGAAACCTTCTATCATGGTACTCCAAAATGCATAATCAAATCCATCAAACAAAGGAGCCTCTTTCTTGTGCACCATCAAATCTACCTCAAGCAGTTAAGATTTCTTCAAAGGAACCTTGCTAGATGATACCAATTATTGAATACACAAGACAACTAAGAGGGGGTGAATTGGTTGTACATTAAAACATCAAAACCCTCATTAACATTCAGATTTGCAAATGTTAATCCTTAAACCCTTAATAACCTTCAAATCCTTATCATGCATTAACAAAATATAAATATGAGAAACAATAATGAAAACGCATCCATACACATGCGAACACTAGATTTCCATGCAAAACCAAAGAAAGGAAAAACCATGGTGAGGATTATATCTCACAATATAAAGTAATTGCAACATTGAATATAATAGGCTCACTATCGGAGGTCACTCCCATATTAGAAAGAAGAAGAAATAATATTGTTACAATGAGAAATCCATCTTAGAGTAATAGAAAATATCCACCACTAGAACTCTACACCATCAGTAACCTCCAACTCACTGCTATTAGAAACTTCAAGTACTCTGTAAATGTAGACCCTTTTGATCACTACATTGGAGTCATAGGCATTAAGCTCTACACCTGATTAAAATTGTATCTCAACACATCCTTGCATCTACACACTCTTGTCCAACAATTAAGAGCCTTAAAAGCATCTTTCAAGGTTGGCTATGCACCTCAAACATGCAAATTCAAATTAGGTAAGTACCAAAACATTCCCACAATGGAGAGGAATGAAGGTAGACCACATCATACCTTAACTTAGACCTAAATCCACATATACACGCCATGCCACACTTCCACAAACACTAAAGCATATCTGTAATTAGTGTAAACACCCAAGGTTAGTCAAACCTATGTTAAAACCATTAAAAATTTAAGTACGCGCTTCCTCAAATCCAAAGACAACTCACATACCACACACAACACTTAAACACAATCTAGAATATTCCATCAACACTCTAAAATCTAACAAATCGTTCACAACATCATACACCTAAAAGATATATTCATTTTGAATACCTAGTTAAACTTCTACACATTGTAACTCATGAATCCAACCTTGTGGAGCACTAAAACTCAAACAACTCAACCTGAAGTTAGAAATGAGCAATATAAGTACACTCCCAGATTTGCAAGACCAGAAACCTCAACACAGAGAAATGCAGATAAAAATTATTTCTCCTAGACAACACTACATCCTATTTCACACATTGTTGAACTTTAACTTTTTTTGAATGATCTACTAGAACATGAAACTCTAGATATAACACCTCATGAAACCTTTGGTCAACATATCTAAACCACACAAGCATATCTTCAACTATGAAGAAATGTGGAGCAAAACACTAAACACCACTTTGCCACACTAAACTCTCTTTTAATAAATTTTTCTCAAAAAAACTTAGAAACCAAGCACCACAAACACCATCTCAACATTTGCAACACCTTCTTAGCATCTCAACCACACAAGAGGTTAAACATCTGCAAATATATTCTCATCAAAGCAACACTAGAGGATGACAACAGTGAGACTACTAATGACCACATAATGCAACCAATCAAAATATCTCCTTAAGTTAACATAAATTCAACAACAAAGATTTGCTGACATCAATGACAACACAAACTTCCAACAACAAGTAGTATGGTATGTGTGTCTTATTATCATACTTGGGTATGAAATATGATAAAGATGGACTCACATTATATTATGGGAGGTGGTAAGTTTCTTTTTCATTATTGTGACCTTAATATAAAGAGCCTATGTGTTAGTGAACCAATAATAGAAGATAGATGTAATAGAGATGCATCTGCTTCATATCACCAACTTGTCACTATTTGTATAGATGATTTATGTATGAGCTAGTTACAATGTGGTTTTCATTTCACACATTTTTTTGACATCATATTAACATCTATTTAGGAAAATAATATTATATTGTACACTAATTTTGGTGTAAATATAGCTTACCTATTGGTTGTAATCCAAAGGAAAGGCTGGGGATCTCATCCCACATGTGAGGATGAAGCATTTTTATTATTTTGTCTACAAATTATAGAGCCTTTAGTTCAAA
>VDFB02363266.1:0-32390 GCA_007258455.2 Sequoia sempervirens
AATTGTTGGGATGTGAAGCCCAACGGTCACATGACCGTTCGTATTCTCCAATCTCTTCGTATTCGAAGAGCTTAACTTTGTATAAATACAAGAATACAGTCCATGTATGAGACAACTGATAGTACAAGATTATTCCCTGCTTTCCTGGTGGACGTAGCCATTTATGGTGAACCACGTTAAAACTTGTGTTATGCTGTTATGCTGTTATGTTATGTTGTGTGATTTCTAATTCTTGTTTTTATCTGCTCCTTTAATGCTCCACAATTGGTATCAGAGCTCGGTTAGAGCCAAGGAGCAGATATGGAAGATAGTGTACTTTTGTTAACCGAAGAAGAAATTGAAGCAGATGCTTGGGTGTTAGATACGGGAGCTTCGTTTCATGTTACTTGGTGTAAGGAATTTTTCAAAACCTTTCAAAACAGTGTTTTTGGTAAGGTCCTTCTTGCAGATAATAAATCTCTTGATATTGTTGGCATAGGAGATGTTTTGTTGAAACTAACAAATGGAAAAAGTTGGTTGTTAAGGGATGTCCGGTATGTCCCTCAACTGAAACATAATTCAATTTCAGTTGGGCAATTGAGTTCTCAAGGATGTGGAGTCACTTTTGGACTAAGCAGATGGAAGGTGACAAAAGGAGCCCTAGTGATTGCAGAAGGCAGCAAATTAAACACTTTATATGTGCTGGAGAGTCACAATGAGGTGGGAGCTGCGAAGGCAATGGTGGATAGTGACACGGAGCCCTGGTTCAAGAGGCTTGGTCACATGGGCATGCAAGGTCTTGAGAATTCCCACAAAAGGAATCAATCTCTGAAGCTGAAATCAATGAAAGGTAAGAAGAGGGTCACGTTTGATCTTCCAGAGGAGCGAGAAGAAGTGAGGAATTCCTTGAAACGTAAGGTGAGAAATTATGATCACAATTCCACAAGTAAGAAGTTAAAAGCACAAGTAGTGCCTCGTAAAGAAACAGTTGCTGCTGTTGTTGAATGTGGAATTTCGTTGATGGAAATAGATGAAACTCCCTTGGTTGCACAATTTGTTGCAGAAGCCACTCCAATGGATGAAGATATGCCATTTATTGAAGCAAAATTGCTTGCAGGTGAAGCCAGCGAGGCTGAGAGTGCAGCGGTCGCAAAGTTGGAGGACTCGCAGGCTGGCAGTGGCAGGAAAGGTCCAGATAGTGAAGTTGACGAGTCTGGAAGCTATGGAGGATATGGGGCATCTAGCGGGATCGGTCTAGAACCCACTCCCAAAGGAAAGCCCATTAGCTTGAATGTGGATAGCAATGAGGGCTTCAATGTGCCTCTAAGAGATGATTTTATCAAGGGGGACAAGCTCACCGCTCATGATTCGGATCAAGACGAAGAAAGCAAAGAGGAGGAGCTGGACATTGAGAAGAAGTCTCGCATTTTGGATGCTCAGCAAGAGCTCGATGATTTCGTTTTGCCCACTATCCAAAAGCTTAAAGCACACCAAGAATCTTTGAGCAAAGGAAAAGAAAACAAGTATGATGGGTATGAGTTGAGACGACACCCTTGGCCTAGCTGGCGGTTTGCAGAGCGAGATTACTCATTTCTGAACAGTCATGGGTTCGATTCCAAAACCGTTACAAAGGAGCAGTTCATGTATGAGACGTTACGAAGACGTTATGGGCAAAAGAAGATGTTAAGGAGAAATTTAGAAAGGAGAAGAGGGAAAGGAAACTCGTAGAGTCGGTGACAGATGGTGTCCCAGACGAGCTCTGCTACCGGCGTTCAAATAGTGAATGTTGTATCAGCCCCAGCAATAATATCATCTGTCGACAAGCATGGCATCTCCTCTGCAAAGAAGAATACCCTCTTTTTTCTACCTGGGCGGAGGGACCTTCGATGTCTCTATTCTGGTGATCGCGTGGAGATCATCTCGAACGACCATGGGAATCGGACAACTCCCTCGTATGTGGCTTTCACAGACACGGAGAGGCTTATCGGTGACACTGCCAAAAACATAGTGACCATGAATCCAGTTCACACTATATTCGACGCAATGGACGAGTCTAACGCTACCTGCGGGGAAAGGCTGGCATCCATCGGTGTGAAGAACACAGAAGCCCGTCGCCAGGCTTACCGTCACTTGCTGGTTAGCGCTCCGGGTCTGGGGCAGTACATTTCGGGGGCCATTCTCTTCGAGAAAAATTTGTACCAGTCCACCACTGACAGCAAGAGGATTGTTGACGTTTCAAAGAATAATGTTGTATCAGCCCCTGGCAACATTGGTGTCAATGCACCATTTGGAAAGAGCAGTTTGTATGGGGAGTCTGTGGAAGAGAAGCAGGCCGTGTGGATGAGCCTTGTAGACGAGGTGGTCAGGTTGCCCAAAGGGTTGAAGCGTCTTGCTAAGACCGACCCTATGGTTATGTGCACAATTGAGGAATCCGATGGACATATTATTGCTAGAGCAGGAGAACTTCATCTTAAGATTTGCTCTGGGGATTTGCAAGACGATTTTATGGGTGGAGCTGAGATTGTTGTCTCTGATCCTGTTGTCTCATTTAGAGAAATTGTATTAGAGAAGTCAGTCTGTATTGTAATGAGTAAGTCTCCAAATAAACCTTACATGCTTTATTTCGAAGCAAGGCCTCTCGATGAAGGTCTTCCAAAAGTAATCCTCTCTGAGGAGTTTGGCTGGGACAAAGATCTGGTTAAGAAGATTTTGTGTTTTGGGCCTGACACCACTGGTCCTAATATGTGTAAGGGAGTTCAGTACTTGAACGAAATTAAGGATTCGGTTGATGCAGAGAAGGGGAGCACAGATGCAGGTGATGGTATAGTGTTTTTTGAATCTGCTGACAGTGGTGTTTCTGATAATGGATTAATGAGTGCATTTGTTCTCTCTGATTTGGCATGGAGAAGACTAATCCGGTGTGTTCGTGAACAAATGTTGGTGAAGTTAAAATCTTCAATGGGCCTGGTTGTGATGTGAAGAGAAGATGGAAATGCAGGGGATTACACAGTGCATGGCTGTGCCGATTGGACTTCACGGGGGCGATTGTTGGGATGTGAAGCCCAACGGTCACATGACCGTTCGTATTCTCCAATCTCTTCGTATTCGAAGAGCTTAACTTTGTATAAATACAAGAATACAGTCCATGTATGAGACAACTGATAATACAAGATTATTCCCTGCTTTCCTGGTGGACGTAGCCATTTATGGTGAACCACGTTAAAACTTGTGTTATGCTGTTATGCTGTTATGTTATGTTGTGTGATTTCTAATTCTTGTTTTTATCTGCTCCTTTAATGCTCCACATGAATGACTTCCTCCTTTAAGAGTGTTGTGTGGTGTAACCCTACCTCAAGGGGTATTTCTACTTCCAAATATATTAAAAATTAGGATACATTAATACCTACCATGCATCTTGTATTGTGTATTTTGTTATATTTTGGTTGTATTATTATTAGATATATTGTTTTTAACAAATAGTATCAAAACTTGGATTTGAGTTTTGAGTGGGTGAAGTAAGGATCTGCAGATACGAAATTATTTTGCTAAAAAAATTCAGAAAAATCAAATGAAAACGTAGTCATTCTCTAGCAGAAGTGTCAGATAAAAATTAATTCTCAATAACTTGAACTGAAAAAAGAGTCATGTCTCGCAAACTAGGTAAGCAAACAAACTATCATTATTTGAATTCTGAAGGAAATGTTTAGAGTTACTTGATTAAATGTTTTGTCACGTTCATATTTCTGGTAGGAATAAGACATATTAAAAGCATGTTTTCTTGAAACCTTAGTATAGATACTTAGTTTTTATATGGTTTATGATCATAGTGATACTTAATTTTCTAGGACTCTAAAGAGGATGATAGTATAGATTTAAAAAACATCATTTCAAAGGCCTTCTGACAGCACAGGTCTCACCAATAACTTACGTAAAATTATATTTGGTGCCAAAACTCCATTCAGTGGAAAACTATTTTTTAGCTTGGTTGAGATATAGCAAAACAAAGCTTTCTTAGCCAAATGGAGATCACAATAAGCTACATATGCCAGAAAGAGATCAACAAATCTACAAATGATCAATAAAGAAAGAGAAATAATATATTTAAAGAATAAAACTTAACCCTCAGATGATTTAATGAAGAATAATAAAAACATGCCTTACAATCACAATAGGAAATTGAGAATAGATTTACCTTGTTGAGAAGGTAAAGATTAAGAGACAAATTAGAACATGCAGAAAAGAGGAAGTAGGATATCTTAACCATTGACAAACAAAAAAGGAAATAATATTGTTGGTACCAATATCAAACTCAATGTTTGTTCTACTTCGAGATTGTTTTAGTCATCGACTAATCATCACCTGCATGCCAAGTCTGATCAGTTGTAATCTTTCCCGTCCGGCTGTAGGGTTGTCATGTCTTGGTCTGGTTTTCTGGCTAACTCTTGCAAGATGTTCAAGGTTGCACTATTCATGATGAGGTTCCTAATTGGTGGTGACTGCGGCAAGAAAGGAAAGTATGGAAATGGTTAACGCATGAAGGATATAAAAGCATAGTGGCGATAGTGATGGCAAGTTCTGCTTGAGTCTTCACCCAAGAATGGGAGTATCACCTAAGTGGAGTCAGTGCCTGCATTTGATGGCAAAATCATAAAGTGACTTCTGCCTACACACATTTTGGATGGATAAGCCAATGGCATTCTCTGCCCAAATCTAAACTTTTGGGTGAAGTCATATGAATCTCCTCCTAGGGGCATCTTTTGGTCATCAATGCCCACTAATCTCGTCTGCCCAAGTGAAGTAAAAAATGGAAAATATGTTAGTAATTTGCACCCAATTCGGGTGTGAATATCAACAATGAGGAGCACTTTTTGTAAGTTTAGCCACCTATTTTCTCCACCGATGTGAGCAAAGGGCTAAGCAATGTGCATACATATCTAAAATCAATGTGAAATCATATACAGGTGCACCTTTTAAGTGGCTTTGGCACATGTTTTCTGCGCCTAACACATATAGAAGATGCCAAGTGCTTTAGTAAACTCTACCTGGTCAATAAATGAAAGGTAACAGAACTAAGCTTGAGCACACTATTTAAGTGGCTGTTGGCACACACTGAAAGTGAATTACAATGTGAGGGGGGCATAACCATTACAATCTTCCACCTACCATCCTAAAACTTGGCAAATGCTTTAGTGATTTCTGCCCAGCCTTAAAGTAATGCAAAGTCAGAAATAAGGTGCACTTTCTTCTTGGATTTGACATAACAAACCTTAGCCAAGTCAAATTTTGGATGGTAGATGCATTAGTAACATGCACCACCCAAGTTTAAGGCACCTCAAACACTTTAATCTTAGACGATGAAGAAAGAAATGCTAATTTTGCAATAGGGAGACCAATTTTACCTCTTGCTTAATATTAAAGAAATTTAGCTTCTAATGTTTACACAAGGTCACAAAGGAAAGTAAATCCATCTAAATCTTAACTTCTTGGCTTTGGATAACCATCTTTAAGTGAAAGATTTTTTCCATCCCTTGTTTGACTCATCGAAATCTTTTCCGCATTGGACAAAGAACTACTCAATCAAATAATGGGTGATCACAACAACAACAATTGAGTCTGACATCCTCCTTTGCCATGGGGAACTAATATTGGTCTACTTAGATTTGAAGTTTGTCATGATTTCCCTCACAAAACCAAAAAGGGATTCCTCAACTTGCATGGTGGTGGTACATAACACCCAGATGAAAATATTTTAGTGTTCATCACAACTTGCAATATTCTCAAGGTTTCTAACAAAGATGTAACGATTTGACTTTTCATCAAGTCTCTAATCAAAAGAGTAGCAAAATGGTTTCATTGTCTCACCCCAAGATGCATCACAAGTTGGGCCCTCATGAGCGAAAAACTCCTAAATTGTTAAGCTAGGAGAGTAAAAACACATTTTGTTTGCATGACTAACTATTTAATTGAAAAAAGGAGCACAATGAGCTCGTGTGAGAATTCTTTGCACAATTCAACCACCTTATCAAAATAATCAATGCATGTCCAGAGCCTTCTCCAAAGATTCTCCTGAGTGGCTTCATCAATGCACTTCCTTCACAGATTGTATTCCTAATCAAAACCTCTAAAATTGATGAACTTGCCAATGTTTAGGTACAAGCAACCAAGTTGAAGGTGTTAAGAGTATTTTGTCATTGATGTCAAGTTGGTTGCTTGTGTGCTTCAGCTACCTGCTTGTCTTCTTGAGTTGTTTGCCTATGTGTTGAGTTCCTTGGTTGTGTGCTTGAGCTGGTTGGATGTGTGGTTGAGCTGGATGACTGTCTGGTTAAGCTTCTTGCTAGTCTACTTGTCAGCATCCTTTGCCAAGTCAGTTTGCCATATCAGCTTTACATGTCAATGTTTGAAAAAGTCTTTATTCAATTTTATGGATGGCACGATTTCACTCTTTTAAGGATGGCATGGTTTCACTATTTTGAAAAGGCACGATTTCTTCCTTATTTGAAGATAGTCTCTTTATTTGAGGTGGCAATTTCTTCCTTATTTGGAGACGGTCTCTCTATTTGTTTTATGCGAACTTTATATGGATGTGACTTTTTTTTGTATCGAAGACCTTTCAGAATTTATCGTATGTGGCAAAATTAATGTCTACAACATTTTCAGAATATAGTCAATGGTTTCAAATTTATTGAGGACGACTCAATATTTGTTGAGTCTTTATTTTGGCATCATTATTTCTGTCGGAAGTCTTTAATATGGACGGCTTGATATTTGAAGGCGGATTCAATCTTTATGGGTAGAATATGTTGAGTGGTGATTTAGGTGTATTTATTTGTAGAAGGACCTTTATCCGATAAAAAGTATATATTGCGATAGATGTTGTGGGCGGCTTTTTATTGCATATTCGGGGCGATTCCTTCGTAACATTTTGTGAATGCATCTCTATCATCGACGGTTTCTATTGCAGGCATCATGATACTTTAAACGTGATGAAGACTTGTGTGCATTGCACAATTGATCTTAAAAATATTACACTTCAAGCGTCGGTTTCAAATGTTATTGTTTGCAGTGATATTCTACAGGGTCATGCTTCTTCCAGGATTTAATTGCTTCCAGGATAGCTTTAGTTCTAACGACATTCACAACATGGTCTGGGTTTATCTTTTGGAGCAGCAATTCTTTCATTAATTGAGACGGCTTTCATAAAGGATTTTATATCAAGCATTTGAAATTGTCATGAGGACATGGAGCATAGCAGAGGTTTCAGATTTTTTTTTTTAAATCGGTGTTGTGTGTTTGTGTGAATGGAGTCTGCTTGGTATGGCTCTATTTTTATATTCAGACTTTGTATGAGGACTAGCTTATATTTGAAGCTTCTTTAATATGAGGTGAGATGTTTCTGATGTGTGGAGTTGAGCTTTTAAAAAAAACAATATGACTTCACTCCTCTTGGGAATGTTTGGTGCTATCGAGTGTGTTGGTTGTGTGATAAAAAATTATGAGACACATTATGTGCCAAGGTGCGTGGGTGACTTGAGTGGTGCTTTCTCTTGAGAACTGTTACGGGATTTTTTTGTGTGAGCTAGGTGTGACAGAGACAAAGTTATGCTCATCTTTGCAGCAAATTGCTCAAGTTGTTGTGATTGCATTGGCTTTAGGAAACTGTGTCTGTGATCTTGTGTCTGAACGTGGGCTACAAGTGATAATCAGTATGAGTTCTTTTGAAGTGTTCTAAAATCTGAGAAGTCAATGACTAAGGCACTTTGAGGAGTTAACTTCACTTCTATATTCTGAGTGTAACTGTACGCTACTTTGAAGTTTCCATAGTTTTGTGTTGATTAGAACGGAGGTATTTGGATACGAAGTTGGGTGTATGTGCGAGATATTTTCAGTGTTTGAACAGTGTTCTTTAAGTCTTAAGTTGGTGCTTTAGCATTACTAGAGTTGGTGCTTCAATTGGTTCGGAGTTTGTGCTTCAAAGGTGAGTTGGTGCTCACGTTGGAGTTGGTGCTCTCAAAGAGTTGGTTCTCTCAATGGGTTGGTGCTCACTTATGTAAACAAGGTTGGTGTCCTTTGGAGTAATAAAAAGCAATATTTTGTCGTGCTTTTTTACCCAAAAGGGTTCTCCACATAATTTTGGTGTTCATCTTGTTCATGGTGTATTATGTTGCTCTTCATGTTCTAATTTCTGATTCATATGGTTTATTTGGTTTAAGTTTTAAAGTTTATGAAATACTAATTCACGCCACCCCTCCACCCCTCAGTATTTCTTGTGTGCTCTTCAGAAGGATCATATGATTACTATTGGGGAGAGCAGTAGAGATTCAATTAATCCTTTGATCCAAAGTCTTAGCAGATCCACTGTTGCAACGAGTTGTTAGTGATGTAACTCTCATGACAAATCAATTTCCACAAAACGGTCCAACAAAGCTATATAAAGGTGCTCCATCCAAAAATCTCAACACTTCAAATGGGATGAATAGAACCCAACTACTTGTACTCCTAATAGAATCACATTGGACACTCCTCCAAACAATGGTGCATATAATTTATATTCTTTCCATGATACAAGTGATTATGATGCCAATGAATGTCCTAAAACACATAGGATGTTGCAGCTCAAAAGTCAATAATCAAGGTTTATCCAATAACTAAAATCTTCTTCCAAATAAATCCAATGGCAACTCTATTATAAGTTTCATTCAAGATGAAACCTCTTTTGATGAACAATGTACTAAACTCCTAAGTCACTCACTGGATTCACCTATGCCCAAAATCAAAAAATTGTGGAAGAAAAGTTAGAGCAAATAAAGGAAAAAGAAAAAAGTGAATGTAGATTCTGAAACATAGAAAACTGGGGGGAGATGATGGTGCTAAGTTATTATCTAAACCTAAGATCAATCCCAAGTTTCTAGGGGTTTCATTAGGATGCAAATCAACAAGGTATAAAGATTGACTTTCAACCTCAAAGGTGAGCCAATGAGACCTAGATCTGATCCATTTGAGTCACAGAAATGAATTGGAATGATTTGGAATGATTAACCTAATTGAACTATATGACCTAATATGAAAAATGCAATACTTTGGAAATACACATATTGAAATTGTAGATTGCAAGTGGATCTAGGAAGTGTCGAATGATGTGTACCTATCACCAAAAGTTGGGTTTGGCATGTGCAAAGAGGCTCATTCGCCCATGGGAGAATGGTTCTTTGATGAGGGATCCTGAAACTAATTTTGCAATCCTCTGATGTTGGATCTGAGCTTTTAATTCCTAGTTGCAAAATTGTTGGAATGTCATCAGTAAATTTTGTAATCAAGTTTCCATAGCTTAACAACTTTTAGGGCTTTGAATGCAACAATGGATAATTTTCCTTCAATCCCCTTCAAACCTATAACCTGTACATTCAAAGAGGGAGAAAATGTTGGGCCATTTAGGGGGTAGCTTCAATCAAACCCTGTGTAAGTGTTTCCAATTCCACAATGGCAATTTCAATTATAGCAATGATAATTGAAAGGAAGGAATGATGAAATCATAGTGTTGCAATTCACCATCCTTTAATGGCTTCCTTGAAGGACTGAATTCATGCACATCACCTCAAAGATTTGGATCTTACTTGTTTGAATGTGTGAATGCTCTGGAGACCTACAACAAAGGTTAGCCTTCACAAAACATGAACATGAACACACATAAACTTTGACATGATGTTGGATCTTGAATTGTTGCTATAATGCTTTGAAATGTTGCTCTTGACTTGCGCAATAGTGCTTTTGATCATAAGTTTGCCAATAGATTTCTTTTTAGATTTCAAATGATAAAATAACTAGGTTTTTATATGCAATTGTTCTAGTTTCCCGAAAATTAGATTCCAAAAGTTGACACTTGATATTTGAATTTTGGATGTTAAAATGTCATCAACATATTTGAATTTGGGTCCTAGCTAAGAAGAGGGACCAACAAATGGGTTCTGGCCCAAATTTCTAGGACACACTAAGTGGGGAGCAAAATAACAATTGGATACATTTATTCAATGCTTGTAATCCTTCGGAAAACAGTAAAAATTAGGCCTTGGAATGCATAATTTGGAAAATTAGGAGCTTAATTATGTCCAATAAATTAGGTGGACAAAACATAATGTGAAATTGTTGAGGGTGACAATTTCCAACACTATAGATTCAAACCCATCTTCATCTCAGGCAATTAAGGTGATTCTAGGATCAACTAAAGCTACTTGTAATTCTGATATCTTGGACTACATGACCAAAACTAAAAAATAAATATCACAATTAAAATTCTTTCAAAATTATCTTGAACAACTTGAATGAGTTGTTAGTTATGTCAAGAAAGTTGGTAAATTAGCTCACATCCCTCAAGCTACATGGTTGAATCATCTATAGCTTCTAAAAAAAAATCAAGAAGTTTTGAAAATAAAATAAAGCCCTTATATTTCTCTTTGTACATAGAATGTTACAAATTGAAAACTAAATTCTAGATTTAGGAGCAATAGACAATATTATGCATTTGACCATCATGAATGATTTGGGCTTTAGATGCACCCAAATCCTAGGAAAGTGTGACTAATTAGAATCCAAGGCATTACCTTTGGTAACCCAGCTCAAGTAGCTTTGGCCTATCATCCAAAGAAAATAATCATGATAACAATATTAGTCGCTAACATTGTGGCCACCTAGGAAATTCTCTTAAGGAAGACCTCTTGTAAAAACTTGGACAGGGAGATCCAACTTGACAAGTCTTCTACCATGATTCCAAAAAGAGGGAAGTTCTAAACCAGCCCTTAAGTCCCAAGCTATTGTTAAGAAGTTAGAAGATCCAATAGCCAATATTCTATTTGAAAGAAATGAAAAGACTTATATGATGATGACTACTAAAGAGATCCAATGCACTGAACCTATTTGTTTAAAAAGGAAGACAAAACCAGTGAACAAGGTGATGATCTAATTGTTTTTGCTAAGCAATAACACTTTTACTATGCCAGGGGTTAAGAGGTGTTAGCTGATATGATTTCCACATTTGAAGGATTCTTTGGAGGACCTACACTAGAAGAGGTTGAAGAAATAGCATAGTTGGATGAAAAAGATTTTAAGTTAAAAGATGATGCAGCTCTAGAGGCATATATTATGTCAGAAGCATGTATAAAAGAGCCTTTGCTAGATTTACATGATTTTGTGCAACTACTCAAGAGTGAATCATCCACAGATGACACACTCAATTTTCTTGTGTGCCTTGATCCGTCCTCATCTCCCATGAACGCCAATAAAAAATCAAAAACTATATTCAATATTAACAAAGGAGCAAATGTCTCCTTAAATAATAACTACAAACGATTTACTCGATAAGGATAAGATTGACAATTAAGAAAGCAAAGGATACAAACTTAACAAAAAGAATAAAAGAATATTCCTAAAGTCTATCCTAAAGACTTAATTGACCATTATAAACTAAATATTACAATATTACTTTAATACCCTCCCTTAATGGTCAATTTGTTAACTACACCAAGTTTATCCTAAACTTTTTACAAATTTGTCAAGAATCAAGAACTTGGTAAGAATGTTTGCAATCTAGTCCTTAGTTGGACAATACTGCAACATCACTGATCCATAACAAGGATGAATGCCTTGCTTTAGACATTTGCATGTTTGAAAGCATCCTCTGAAGCCATACTACTCCACATGCTGTTTTGATTGTTTCCCAACACTCTGCTCCTATCGAGGAAAGAGCTACTACTTGTTGCTTCATACTGGTCCATGTGATTGCACCCTTACCAAGGCTGAAAACATAGCTAGAAGTGGACTTATTTTCATCAATAGAACCTGCCCTTTCTGAATCTGTGAACCCAACCAACCTAGGATCTTCACTTCTACTATATAGAATGCCAAAGTCAAATGTCCCTTTCACATATCTCAACACGCACTTTGCTGCAACCCAATGTTTTGCTTTTGGGGCTGTCATAAAATGAGAAATGTAACTCACAACATAATTCAAATCAGGTCTAGTGGTTGTAAGATAGATAAGGCTGCCCACTAGTTGCCTGAATGTTGACTCATTGATCACCTTTGAGTCTAGTTTGGCTGAAAGTTTTAGCCCTTTCTCCATAGGCGTATATGAGATTTTGCAATATGTCATTTTGAATTTGTCTAGCAAACCCTTGGCATATTTAGACTAAGAGATAAAAATACCACCACCTATGTACCTAACCTGTACACCTAGGCAAAAATGTAGGAGGCCTATGTCTATCATGTCAAAAGTATTACACAAATTACATTTGATTTCTTCAATCAACTGCACCTCCTATTGGTAAGAATGATATCATCCACATAAATGACAAGAAGGATGATTTCATTTATTATGCTTTTGACGTATAAATTTGGATCTGGAGGACTTCTCTGGAATACCTATTGATCCAAATATCTATCAATCTTTATGTACCATGCCATAGGTGCCTATTTCAGGCCGTATAGAGCTTTTGTTAGTCAACATACCTAAAAACCCTAAGGTTGTGTCATGTACACTTCTTTCTCAAAATCACCATTGAGGAAGGCACTCTTCATGTCCATTTGATGGAATTTCCAACCAAATTGTGCTGCCACGGCCAGAACTAACTGAATGGTGCTCATTTTTGCTATAGGTGCAAAGGTCTCTTCATAGCCAATACCTTCTCTCTATGAGAATCCTTGAGCCACCATCTATGTTTTGTACTTGTCAAGTGTACCATCTCTTTATACTTGAATTTGTACACCCATCTGCAACCAATGAGTTTCTTCTCTGCTGGAACATCTAAAAGAACCCAAGTATTATTTTTCAAAAGACTTTGATGTTTGGTTTCCATGGCCTTTTCCCATTCAAATCCATCTTTTGCCTCTACAAAATCCTAGGATTCATAATCACTTTGAATGTTAGCCATAAGAGCAAAGTTAACTGCATTCTACTTGCTCTTGCCTCTAGATGATCGACCCTTGACCATTTCATCATCCTGAACAACACCAATGAGTTTATCCCACCACTTAGGTCTCTTTGTAGAACCCTCTCCATCCAAATTATTGTGGTCAACATGGCTTGGGCTGCCTGATACTATATCATTTGGATGTTGATCCAGGTTCTCCTAATGAAAATCATCTAGTATTGGTATTGGTACATGCCGAGGAGATTCTATGTTCGGAATCATCAAAGTCCTCCCCTTCAGGTGTAGCTAATGGAAGCTAGACACCCAAATCTTTAGCCTTCATAGGCTAATCTTCAATACTCCTGATATAAGAAGAGAGTTGAAAAGGCCCAACTTCTTCATCAATCACTACATCCCTACTAAATGTCAAATGATTGGGAAATGCAGAATGACCAACAATTCTGTGAAAAATCACTTAAAATCTGCTCGTCGCAACCAAAAAAACTCACAATTTTGATGAAAAATGGTCAAAACTGGCAAAAAAAACAAGTTGTGATTTATACAAACAAAAAAACTGCGATTTTGACAAAAAAAGATACACGATTTGCAGGAAAATGGCACAATTTGCAATAGAAAAAGCCCACGAAATTTATAGACAAAATTAGCACCAATTTCCAAGAGAAAATCCAAGATTTTTAGAGGTAAAAAATTTGCTTTTTCTGCAAAAACCTGAGCTCACAATTTTTCTTATTAAAAAAACCCACGAATTTTGTAAAAAAATCAAAAAATATACCCACAAATTTATTGAAAAAAATCGCCAAAAACCCTTGTATGAATCCGTACAACTTCATTTGTCAAGTTGTTTTGTGTCTCTTGCATGCAATTCATCACTGTCATAGTTTGTGAAATTCACGTGCTCAATGATCCCAGTAATTTTCAAAACTCGAGCTCTGATACCATATTACAGAAAGTAATAACACAGAATGATTACCAAGATATTCAATATTAACAAAGGAGCGAAAATTTCCTTAAATAAGAATTACAAATGATTTATTTGGTAAGGATAAGATCAACAACTAAGAAAGAAAAGGATAAGAACTTAACAGAAAGATTAAAAGAATATTCTTACAAACTTAATTGACCATTGTAAACTAAATATTACAATATTACTTTAATAAGCTTGTGATTGCAGATGTGCAATTGAAGATGATGAGTTCAATTGTTTACTTCCTTTGTTGGATGACTTCTTTTAAGAATATTTCCATGGCAAGGTTGAGAAGATCCAATTTGCTCAATGTCTATCATCACCATTGGAGGTGTTTTGCAGCATTTGCTACGAAAGATTGATATTTTCCTTAACAACATATTCACTTTGATGATGATCTCATTATCCAAACAAATGCCATTCTTAAAGGTTTGCTCGACCAAGATCCAATGTGTGCAAATGATGAAAAAGTGTTGCCAGCATATGATTCATGGCCAATTCCAATCTGTATACTTGGTGAGTCAAATGAAAGTGATAGAGATATTTCAACTCCAGCCTCTTCCAAACCATAATGCTTCATCTAATTTCAAGGTTAAGTATATCAAGGTGACCAGTTAAGAGGAAAAATTAAAATATGAGGTGGTCATCATTCCTATAGATGTGTTGCAACCAGAGGATTTAGTGAGATATCTTCAAATGGAGGCAAGGTATCTCCATCTAATGGTAGATGGACAGCCTTTTCAATGAAGAAGAAAAATCCCTTGAACTACTTCACATTAGTGAGTTAATCCTTGAGTTTTCACTGCATGACCATTCCTACCAGCCTAAGCCATAGATCTTCAAGAAAATTTTGCAAAAGTTTCCAAAATGTGAGTTGCCACAGTTAGAGACATGACTCAAACAGATGGTTTATTTTTTCCCGGTCTATAAATGACTTCATATAGCCAATTCATACCCTTCTGTTTGTAGGTAGGTATGTGTTGCATTTCTCAGTGTTCTTCATATTGTAATGTTTATCCCTTGCAGATAATGTGTTTGCTTATTGTATCATTTTAAGTTCATTGCCTGTTTAGATGTTAGGTACCTATAATTTTTGTTTAGGTACCAAGTTTGTCCTAGGGTCTCCCAAAAAAGCCATTTGTTGGTACCTCTACAAAAATCGATGCTCATACTACTCTATCTCTCTTTTTGTCATAGATCATGAAGACTTGAGCACAAGTGAAGAAATCTCACCCTTAATTGCTCAAAGGATAAAGGACGTCATAAAAAAAAAGGCTAAAGTGTAAAAGGAAAAAGAAAGAAAAAGTCAGCTTTCCAAAGGATTTGGTGTGTTGACATTCACATTTCCATGAGAGGCAGCAATCATGGAGCCATAACGTGGAACATTTGAATCGCAATGACCATGGGTATGCATAGAATTAAAGAAACAAACATTGTGGACATGCTTGGCTCTAAAAGAGCAAAAGGCTATGGACATTTATAAAATTAAAGAAGCCAACAACTATAGTTATGCACATTGTTAGAGGAGCAACTACTATGGACAAGTTTGCAATTTGAGTAGCTCAAAGTAACCATGGCATCAACAAGGACCATTATCTATTAGACCACATATGGTTGGATAATCATGCATGCTTTCAAGCACACACGGATTTGTATAAGTATTACTACTTGGTTTTCATATTTCAAAAGAAAAAACATATTTATACACCTAAAGCCATGATATTGTGATGATTATTTCTACCTGTGCTAAATCCAAATGATGGCCTATTCTGATGATTTGTGATACTGCCAGTTTCCAGGCATTCCCTTTTAACAATTGTTAACCTGTATTATAAGAAGGTTATCAACAATTTCGCCACTGATTTTTGAAAAAAACTTGACATTTCCATAAGGAGTGTCATGTCTTTTACAAAAAGGCATGGTGACACTGCTTGTGGGTTTCCTTTGCCTCCTAGGCACTATTAAAGACTACTTTCCTTATAACTCTACCATTTGGTCCTTATTTTTGAGGATTATAATGCATTGATCCATCCACTTTAACTCTACAGTTCCATAAGTAATCCTATCCCAGAAAACATTATTACTCAAAACAATCTATATTACATTCTTTCACTCTCAGGATCATTCAAATTTTGATCTATTGACTCTATTAGTTCACATACAGTCATTACAATACGACATTTGCCATGCATTTGCATACCTCTACACCACTACACGTTTTTAAAAACAATCCTCCAAGATTGCTAGTAGTTATACACCTTTCTCACATTGTACTACCACACAACCTTGGAGCTCCTAAAAATTGGTGAGTGGTCTCTACTTATCTTTAGCAAGCCTACTGGCCTATATATCTATAGGATTAATTTCTTTAGAGTATACATTGTTATCTTTGCATATTCAGGCTTTGGACTCATGTATTGTCTCTAGAATGTTAAATCTGCATTAATACATCTTATTTATCACATTCATATTGTAGTTTATCAAGTCTGAATTGGATTGCCTGTTTTTTAACTAGTCAGCAGCAAAATTCCAAACATAAGCAATTGGAGGTTTATTCACAAATAAATTGTGAATTTTTCAAAAATCACAAGTTTTTAAAATTTTGTTTTTTAAAAAAATCACAAGTTTTTAAAATTTTGTTTTTTAAAAAAATCTAGTTTATTCATAAATATGCTGGTTTTTCCAGCTTGTGTATAAAATACTTGTTTTTGCAATAAAAACATCATTTATACATTGCAAATTTTGTTTTTTTCAGAGAGATTTAGATTTTACAGAAGTAACAAAATACTAGATCAATTAGGGCACACAAACTCGAGGGCAGTCATTCTTCAGCCGATATCCATTTCATTCTCATTCAATTAGGGCAAACAAAAGAGATAAAGCCCTGAAGACTTTTTTTTTTCAAGTTTTTTATTTAGTGTCATGTCCCCTTTCCAGAACTGAAGAATTAATAATATTTTTAAGTGGGCCTGATCACTTGTGGTCACTTAAATATTATTTAGGTCCTATGTAATGTTTAAAAAGTATCTTTTACACTTTATTCAAAATGTAATTCAAAAAGGAACTTTTGGATGTAATTTAAAGTATTTTTAAGTTTTTAACTACTTGGAGAGAAAAGTAAATTACAATAAAAATAAAATAAAATGGAGGGCCTGAAAAAGGCAACAACAAAAGAGAGGTCAAGGCACAAAGCAAATCATCTAATTTTCTCATTTCAGTATTCCTTTCATTTTGGCTATCGAAACATTCAAGGACAAAAACCCCTTGGCTTTCAATAGTTTGATTTGGAGACAAAAACTCCGTTGGCTTCCCATAGCTAAATTTGGGATGAAAACCCTCGTCTCCATTTTAGGCGATTCTATTCAAAGATCATACTTGGGCTTAGAGATTGAAGTCACTTTCAGCTTGATACAATGTCACTATAGTGCCACTACAGTGATTTATTGAGAATTTCAACTTGTGGACATTTGAATTGATTAATATTTGCAAGCAAATCACATATATATATATTTTATTGGTTGTTTGAAAGGCATTTTCAGATCAAAACAACCTCCTTCATGCTCTGCCAAAAGAAATTTCATGTGATATTTTGTAGATTTTCTGGAAACCTACATTGCCTGTAGATGGGGACTTGTGCCCATACTAGAGTGCCTTTCAAAGTCAAACCAAAGCCAATCCATGTTTGGAAAAAATACATTCTCCGAAGAGGATGATGCCATTGTCGACTAACCATGCCCTTTCGTCCCTTCTACAATTTCTTTCCTTAGTTGGACTTTCATGAGGCCACTTAAATAATCTTAAAGGAGATCTTGTAGCAAAGCAAATTAACTAATGAAAGACAGGTAACACCTCTTCTCACAAGCCGTCAAGCACAATATTCTCTTTCCCCCTCTTATAAAGATCTCAAGGTCATATGCCTGAAAATTATTAATCCACTTTTGTTACTCCTTTGTAGGTAAGCCTTGTGTCAACAAGAGCTTGATGCTGAAATGGTACATTGTAATAAAGAATTTGCTTTCAAACAAAAACATATGCCTTCAAGCCATTGCCTACAGATTGGACAAGATCTCCTTGCTATGTTGACATTCGCCTCTCCTTACAATTAAGCTATTTAGTGATGCCTATGAAATTTTGGGATTTTCTAAGATTGGAACACTAACAAGAGCCTACTTGAGCTTGTCAAAAAAAATCATGCCTTCATTGACCAATTTAAGGAATCCCTTTTTTGGGAGGTCAATCGAAGGACAAGACATGGTAGAGACATGTCTCACAAACATCTAATAAAAACCTGCTAAGCTTGGGAAACTCTGAAGTTCCTTAAATGACCTAGGCATGGACCAATAGCATATCACCTTTATTTTGGTTGGGTTAGTGCACACCCCCTTGGCAAGAATAATATGATCCAGGTATTCTAAAAATGGCTTAGAAAATTCACACTAAGAGGCTTGGGCATGCAATTTCTCTTCAGCTAAAATATAGAGCACAAGGCTTGAATGCTTTAGATGGGATGTTACAGATATACTATAAACAAGGATAACATGAAAAAATACAAGAACATGTTTACCTTGTTCATCAATGATTGAAATCTAGCAGGGCTCTGTATCAATGATCGAAATCTAGCAGGAGCTAAACAGAGCCCAAAAAGCATAACCCAGAATTGACAGTGACCTTGATGACATATGAATACTATCTTCTCCTAGTCCTATAGACAGAGTAGTATTTAATAGTATCCCGATTAGAGGTTAACTGTTGAAAATTACTTTGCCCCATGTAACTCATCAAGATGATCATCAAACTTGGGCACGGGGAATTTATTTGTTAACAATAACTTTATCGAGTGTTCTATAATCAATACAAAGACAACATGACCCATCTGTCTTCCTAGCTAGGACCACCAATGCTACATAAAGGCTCCTACTAGGACCAATAATCCCTGCATCCAATAGCTCTTGTATAAGACTTTAAGTCTCTGACTTCTGAAAGCACATGTATCAACACAGCCATACACCATTGTTGGGCCTATGGCAGGATCACACTCAATAATAATATGAGCTAGCCTGTTTGGTCATAAACACTTTGGTATATCTTGGAACACTACCTTGTACATGCAACGTAATTATGAATTTTTTGTAGCTTGCCCGTGTGGATCAGAATGATCAAATTCATAATGAACAAGTGAGCCATAGATCGGAAATGACCTTTCTTTAGAATATTGTTCATTTGGCTTGAATCAATAGTTCAGATTTTCTTCAGGCAGATAAGGATTTAATAGTATACTCATCATCCCTTCACTTGAATCATTGAATGTCAAAAACCTCTCGTGGTGATTGATGGAGTAAGTTCCCAAAGAATACAACCACTGAACACCCAATACAACATGTTCTCCTCCAATATCAACAACATGAACATATCCTTAAGGGGTATAAATAACCACAGTTAGCTCCACATTATGTAACACTCCTAGGCATTCAAGGCTCCAAAGAAACATATACCGGATGGGAAAATACTCAAAAAATTCTAGATGGAGACTCAACCTATAAATGTGTTTCTAATCTAGACTATTAAAGGTGCTCACTTTCTGGTTCACACTCGACATCACCTTAGCCAGAAGTATGTTATTTTCCTTGGAAATTTTAGGCTTTGAAAGACACATCTTCAGCCACATAAAAAAATATTGGATTTAAATACATGACCCTTACTCCATGGAGACAAATATTTATAATATGGGTTTGACAATTGGGAATTGGAGTTGTAACAATTGGATGGCTGGGATATTTTGACCAAAAACCAATCTTCTCCCCTTCCTAATATTTATATCCAGGCCAACGTGAATGATTTCAATGTCCTATACCATTATAATATGTACATGACAGTAATATTCCTCTACAGTAATCCATTAATGGGGTAATAGATGAGCAACTAATTAGAAGATTCACAACAAATGAAACTCCCACAGAGCTTTTATCCATTCAATTTTGATGGTGCTTCTAGCGGTAATCATGGATCAACTAGGGAAGAAGAAGGTGTTTGTGATTTAAATGCTTTTTTCTTGAAAGTGGTTTCTACTTTCTACAAACTAAAACTAATAATGAAGTGGAAGGAGCAGTGGTAATCAAATGCCTCTCTCTGGCCTCAAACTTGGTCTACAAAAAGCCTATAGTTATTCCTCAGTAGTTATTTTAGGGTTTGAGCAAAACAGATGCCCAAGTTGGAAAAATAGAAGTTTGTTGGATATTCACGTTCACATTCAGGCAGCAGTTAAACAATTCTTCCTACTTTCCCAAGCAAATATAAACACCAAACCAGACATTTTGTGATCATCAAAATAGGGCACAGCAACATGCATTCTACATTGCTCCTTCAAACCCTTGTTTCATGCATTTTTTAGTAGCAACATAACAAAGGTAGGGTTTTTCAACATATATTTTTCTGAACTTAAACCCTGATCACAATTTAGAACAGACCACAGCCATTTAGGAAAAGTTTGCATTTAGTTAAGAGGGTTTGGATATCTTTAATGAGGTTATGGATGATCACGGATGTACTCATGCTGCAAATGGTTGTAGACACGGGTAAATAGTAACATTGAATCTTCATTTATATCTGATGCTTTAAGTTTGGATTTTGTTTCTCTTTTTAATCTCTCTATTTGGCATGAAATAACAATTGCAGTTTTCTTTCCATGTGCTTTTGAATACTTTAGTGTTTTTAGTTTGCTGTGTTTTTCCCATTTTAATCATGTGATTGAATTCCATTTACACATTCAGTTTGTCATGCCATTACCATTAAGTATAAGGCTATGATGGTCTGAAAGTCCATCGAAGATACTTTTTTATTCACTATTTTGGTGAATGCAACAAGGTTGCTGATCTTTTAGCCAGTGTTGGAGTTCATCAACCCCTGTTCTCAGCTCTGGTTAGGGAGAGGCAGAAGACTTGGGATGGTTTGGATAATCTTCTGATTCTCAACTCACTGCCATCAGTTTGACTTTCGGCTTTTATTAGCTGGTTTTTTGCTTAATTTTTGAGGGCCCACATAATGCTTATATTTTATTAAACTATTGAAGGAAATGTATTTCTAATAAATAATATGGCATAAGCCATATTCATGGTTACAATAGCCATCTTTGTTCATCATTTATTTTTGTTATCAGAGAGGCCGAGTTATTTTGGGCATGTAAGGAATGCATCCTCTGTATCATTACATGTGCAAGCTTCTTGACAAGCCAAATCTTACAGCATGGCAAGGGCTATCCTTCTATGCGTGTTCTTTTCATTTGCTTGGCTTGTACTTCTCTCTACAATCACTTCTGAATTTTGCTTCGGTGGCCACAAGTTCTATGATTGTAAGGTTGACAATTGCCTCCTTTACTTTACAATCTTCACCTTATGTTTTTGAACTTGTTTTGGTGTACATTCATATACATGCACAGGACTCATTTGCCCCATTTCTCAGCCTAAACCTGTCACAGGTATGATTTGCAGGAATTTTTAGGCTATCCCAGTTGTCATAAACCTACCTCAGAAATCTAAACTCTTGACTCTTTAAAGATACTTTTGCATATGGAAGCTATTGATGATAACACTTTTGCACCTTGACACTAGTCTCCAGCTTCAAAATTCAAAATTTTGGGTTCACAAATGGTCAAAACCCTAAACCTAATGATGTCCTACATTTTCTATTGGACCTTTGGCCCTATACATCATATAAGTTTACCCTAGCTCTCATTTTGAGGAGACTTCTAGCCCTCATGGTCTCTCTCGCTCTATTTGCAGGAATTATGTTCTACTCTTGGAATCCATTGCTGCAACTCTGTTTCCAAATTCATCTTCGCCATCTTCCACACGCTCTATTGTTTCCTTTGTCTCACCCTTCCCATCACTATTTTCCTATTGCTCTATTTTTGTTGTTCAAAAATCATCTTCCACTATTTCCCAAAGGCCTAGATGTTGAGATCCACATTCCTTCTCATTCCTTTCTACTTATCAATCCATTCGATCTCTATTGTCCTTCCCCCAAGTATTCCAGTGACAAGCATCATCCCTCTTGTCCTCTCCACTACACTTGCACACACCACCTAAGGTTTTAAATTTCCACTAGGTTTTAACCATTACACATCTTCCACTCACCAGTTACACCTTCACCTAGTAAGCACGCACTCATAGTTTTTGTGCTTGTTAAATTTTCAGACCATGGTAAGCAAATTTTGCACTCAAAAAATTAACCTAATTGCATCATAGATTAAAATGAAAAACTCCAATCAAAACAGCAGATTTGAGTAATGCTGATCTACAAACATTTATTGCTGAAAATATTAAGTTGAACAGAAAATACTCACAAATCTTAATGCTCAACATTGCATCTATCTTCTATTAAAACTAAAAAGAATTACATTGCACTGGCTCAACACTCAGAGATGCTCTATGCCAAGGTGAATGAACCTCAACCAATACAAATGTCAGAATTTACCAATGTGTCCAAAAGGATTGGCAATAAACCAAAGCAATGACCAATTAAAATAATCAAACCATTACAAAGAATACATCTTAAAGAAATCCTAACATCCTAGGAGCAAATTACCTATATTCCATCCACCGAAGTCCTGTGAAAATGGTAAGCCTAAGAATACCCCCAGAATCCTAAGAACCATATATATAGAACAACACCATGGAAACAGGGACCGGGAAACAAGAATAAGGGATAAATAGTAGAATCGTCCTAGTGGAACATGGAATGTCCAATTTCTGTCTGCTCAGAAATTCATACATGGGAATTCAACCTTGATTTCAATAAACTAGTTCCTTGAATAAATTTTCCATAGATAGGACTATCTCTATTCTTACAGTAATTTTGTTCCTCACCTACCTATCCTCTATTTTAAACTTACAGACAATAACAGATTTTAAACTTGTCACTAACTGGATAAATTTATAGATACCTAATATGAGAAGGAGGCACCAAAAAGTGTGTTCATGACAGTTTAGGAGTAACGAGTGTGTTAGTGTATGTGCAACAAGAAGCAGCTCCTCCATTTTCTGAATTGTGTGGACACCCATATCATAATAACCACCATTTTGAATAATTCTGGGCAAAGACTTACTTTTTCAAAACAAAATTCGGAGGTATTCTTCAAGTTTTGACTCGACTCCTTAAAGTTAGGTACAGTAATGAATAATCTGATTTTGTGGGTTGAACACAGAGAAACCATATATGCCATATAATTGCGACAGAAGTTCTAAGACCAGATAAGGGGAAAAAAACATTGTAAATAGAACTAGTTTCTACAACAACATACAGCCAAAAAAAGACAAGGAGAAAAGAAGGATGAGAGTTAAACAAATTACATCTTTGTAACAAGTTTGCTTTTGGCATTAGGGGAGAAACTCCAGCTGTTGTGTTCCATGAGAGAATTATTGTATTGGTTTGTGTAAGTAATTTGCAGGGCATTTTGTCAGCAAAAGTAGTTGTGAATGAATTGGAACAAATGAATTTGTGGTAATAGAAAACAAACGGATGTGTTACATGATTGACTTGGGTACAAGTGTGAAAATTCTGTAAATTATCTTTATGCTTTCCAAAATATAGATAAAAGAGAAAGAAGGTGCAATATATTAACAAAAAGAAAAATTGAATTATCTTACAACAGTCAATTAACACTTGTTGATTTTTTATGAAAGCACAGAGAATTGAAGATCTTTACCTTTTCCATACGGGATGTGGCAGGACCCAAGTTGGCACCATATTTCACATGTTCCTAGCAGCTGTACCTTAGAGTTTATCCTTGGAAGTTATGGATCAATGCTGTCAAACCCTCTATTTTGGTTATGTTGGATTATCCTCATTTCAAAGGCTTTTAATTATTGCATACAACCTTACTAGGAGTGGATTGAAGATTCCACACAAACAGCAGGTCAATCAGAGGGCACCAGAAAGCCTCTTTGACTTTTTTATTATGTCAAAATAGGAACTATTATTCTGAAGGTGATGACGAGCAGTGCCCTCATTAGCCTACTTTTATGTATCCAAAACATGATACAAAGAGAAAACACAATACTCTTGATTATTGCAGTTCTTATTATTACTTACATTTGAAGGACTTATGATGCTTTTAAAAGTAATCGAGGAATTGAAGAGTTCAAGGAGGAATCCATCGAGCAATATTATAGAATGTCAAAAGTGGAAGGCTTTGGCTTTCCTTATTCCCTCTGCTATACATACAATGATTTTTGTGACAAGACCAATTGCTCTCAGAAGAGACTTGGGCTGTCTAATGCATTTGGAAGCCTTTTGGATTTTTTGTTGTATATTTGTGGGAGATCTTCTGATAGAGTTCATATATAAATTGAATTGTGAAGGCACTTTCTATCTATTACGTCAAAAGATTTGCCAATAATACAAATTGTTGTTGTCTTATTGCGATTGGTTGATGGGTGTTTGTGTTGTTGGTTGACTATAAAGATCTGGCAAGATTCTTATTTTCCTTCACATATGGACATTAATGCCTGTAACAAGCTATGCCAAGAAAGAAGCAAGCAATACCTCATCACCATGGTAGCTGTAAGAATTCTCCAAGCAGTGGTGACTTTCTATCACTTCTTTAGGTTCTTGCATTTTTGGTCCTGGTAATGACCCTGCCACTCGTTAAATATTTAAGTTCTAAAATGAAGTCCAAAGCACTTGTATACAAATTTTAAGTATTTTTTTTTCACAAGTACTTTGGACTTCATTTTAAACTAAAATATTTAAAGAGTGGTAGAACTTGAATATTTAAAGCATGGCAAGGTCATTACCAGAACCAAAAACGCAAAAACCTAAAGAAGTGATGGAAAGTCACTGCCGCTTGGAGAATTCCCATAGCTACTGTGATAATGAACACTCACTTGCTTCTCTCTTGGCATAGCTTGTTATAGGCATTAATGTCCATATGTGAAGGAAAATAAAAATCTTGCTAGATCTCTATAGTCAACCAACAACATAAACACCCATCAAACAATCGCAATATGACAACAACAATTTGTATTTTTGACAAATCCTCTGACGCAATAGATAGAAAGTGTCTTTCACAATCCAATTTATATATAAGCTCTGTCAAAAGATCTCCCACAAATATACAACAGAAAACCCAAAAGGCTTCCAAATGTATTAGACGACCCTAGTCTCCTCCGAAAGCAATTGCTCCTATCACAAAAAACATTACATGTATAGCTGAAGGAATAGGGAAGTGAAAGCTTTCCACTTTTGAGATTTTGTAATATTGTCCGATGGATTGCTCCTTGAACTCCTCAATTCCTCGATTACTTTTAAAAACAACATAAGTTCTTCAAATGTAATAATAAAAACTACAATAATAAAAAATACTATGTTTTCTCTTTGAGTCATTTCCTAGCTACATAAAAGCAGGATAATGTGGACACTGCTTGCCACCACCTTGAGAATAATGGTTCCTATTCTGACATAATCAAAGAGTCGATGAGACTTTCTAATGCCCTCTAATTGATCTGCTATTCGTGTGGAATCTTCAATCTACTCCTAATAAGGTTGTATGCAAAAATTAAAAGTCCATGCAGAAGTAGTTGAAGGCCCCGTGGACAAATGATCTACAAAAGTATGTCATAGGTTGAAAATCAATGATATCAAGTTTCCACAATCCATATTGCTTAATAAAATTGTCATTTTTGGATTTGATTGTTTATGAGTTTTTGGCATCGACGTTTTGGATCACACTCTATTATCCATCATCAAGATAGAAGAGAGCTAGAGGAGTGTGATCCAAAACATTGATGCCAAAAACTCATACACAATCAAAATCCAAAAACGACAATTTTATTAGGCTAAAAATCAACAAAATGCTATCTAAATTTCAAAATTCACCTTTGTCGCAAAATTGAGAATAATTTCCTTCCAGCTCGCCTATTTCAAGGTCTCTTGAAGAACAAAGTGTATCAAGGTGTCTCGGAGAAGAACTAGGTGCATTAGAGTCTCTTGAAGAATAACTACATTTTCTGCTAGGCCCCACTTTGAACAACTTTTGCTAGAAGTTCCAACAACGAGATATCAATTGATTTCAAATCAATAAAGATAGAGAAGACTCAATCTGAACTTACAATCATTTTTATATTTTTGTTTTGATCTCAACCTTGTTCTCTGTTGCAAATAACACTGAAGAGTTGGTTGTACGAATATACATTTGGGATGCGAATAACCAAGTGTTGTCGTAAACCTACTGCACAAAAAAATACCGGCGCATTTATTATCTGTTAAAATGTAAAGCAGCCAAAGAAAATACAATTAACAACTAGAGGACAGGACCTAGTAGTTGAGCATGTACTAATATTTGTGAGGGTACTTGTCATACATTAATCCATCAATTGAACATATTCTCATTATTGTTTCAATATAAAAATATCAATAAATATTTTTAAAAGTACCAATCATAATGTATCCCAACACATTATTAATATACCAAATTGTGTACAACTACTCACCATCTCATTAAAAAAATACAAATAATAATAGTCAAAATCCAGTTCCACATAAGAGCTAAGTCAATCTTATTTATTGCTAATAAAGATTACACACTAAAATATTATGTACTTGTCCTCACATTTAATAGTTTGACCTTATGTAATCTTCCAACTCTTTTGTCCAAAGATACAAACAAGTGTACAACTTCTAGTCTAAATACACACAACTGTCAATTCTTTCTCCTCAAGTAATATGCAGTTAATGCTCATTTTGGAAACCTGTGCATCCAAATATTAAACTATCTAAAAGAAAAAAGGAAATTGTAAGGCTCACCATTTGATGCATAAATTATATCAATAGATTTCAAATATAAGATTTAATTATTAATTATAATTTCAAGATCCTTCTATGGACTATGCACTCTGCCAAGGTGGAGTTTGGTGTTTTAAAAACTTCGGCCATGCAATCTATTTCTGAGATATTGAGAAACACGATCAACGAGGTCACTAAGAGTTTAAATAACCAAGGTTAAGAAATTCTGCCATTAACAGATAATCTACAAAAACAGAACTTTCTTGGGCTCTACCTTTGACATATCAATAACATACAGTCCTAAAACAAAAGTTTTGATTCTTTCATTAATCTCCCAAGAACTTTCTTTCATTAATTTCAATTCAACGTTCATAAACCAAATAAGAATGAATAGGGCTGGAATCATGAACCAAATCTAAGCTAAAAGCAAGTCACTTATCTAATATATAATTACATTTAAGATATTCCATCAAAATAAACACAATTTCTCTAGAGATTCAACAAAATAGGGATAGAAATCAATTTCCAGATTAACTATTCTTTCACCAAGACTGATAGATGAAAGATGAAGATCTTACATAAGAGAAGTGGATCTAGATTCAAACCTGTTGCTAGTTGCTGGAAGTATATAAATCTGAATCATTACATCAATGACATAAAGACACATTCTGCCTAATTATAATTATTATTATGCATGCATCCTGAGTACAGCATAATGACAACCTGTAATTGTTGATTGTTACTCCCAAATGCTAATTGTTTACAGATCTTATTGCGTGGAAGCTTGAAGGCCATAAATAAATGAGAAGAACATGTAATCTAAGTTGCAAATCTAAGCTAATCCTTATTGGTTATGGTAAATTAATTCAGATGAAATACCAAACAAAATCTTACATCAAATGCTTTGTGCCAAGCAACAAAAGTATGTATTAGATAGCCTGAATTTAAAATGTAAAATCCTAAGTGGAACAATACCCATGAGAATGCAAACAAAAAGTAGACAACCAAAATTGCAGCATAAAAACTTAAGTGTACTATGACCCGTAGATAAATGTATTGCTAAAAATCAAAGGATAAAGTTTCTCTCATTGAAAAAACTATAAATCAACTGAGAAGTGTTTCAAATCTTACATTTTGTCACCTTCAAGGAATCTGGCATGTCTACCACCAGATATAAACAGAAGAAAGCATATTGCTACTCCCATGACTATCATACCAACCACAATAATAGCTAAAGAGCCAGCTGGGGGAGCAACCCTCTGCACACTAACTAGGCAGAGAAATATTAAAGAAATAAAACACTAATTAGATTTACTTAAGACACGCTTTAAAACACTAATTTGATTTCATATTATCTGTAAAGTGGCTTGACTCTCATCAAGAAACTCACAATCCTATTTTGCTTTACAGAATGTTTTATTGTGGCTTTTGGCATGACTCCATGTTTGCAAAGAGGTAATGAAAACAGGACCATATAGCTGTACCTTACATCGATAAAGGATAGATCTGAGGTAGGAGGAGCATATCACACAGAAGAAAAACATCCCAGACAAATGTCCTGAATTTAACGTTTTACCCTGCCTATGAAGCAATTTTTTTCTACACAGTTATCCATTGGAAGTTGCTCTTCAATTGTTGAGAATATTTTATTTTAAAAATAAATATTATAGAATAAATATATATTTATGAAGATTTTGAATCTAATCCTTTTCTCTAAATCAGTTGAATGTCAATCGATACAGCAGAAAAAGAACTACTTACAGTTTACACATCAGTCACAGAAATTAAATCCCTTAATAGCCATAAAAGAAACAAGTCATAAGAGAAAATACTAGAACTCGGCTATCAGCACAACCAGAAAATTCTGAATTATTTCTGAAATGACAGTCTTCTTCAATATTTAATTGTCTTCTCTCCAAAAAAAAAACCAAAGAAATGAGGTGGCTATTTTTATAGATGTTTTAGAGTCCTAAAATAACAGTAAATGAAGAGTTTAAATACCTATCATGCTTCAAGCAGCAATCAAACAAACTTAGGAGACTTGCATTTAATATGCATATATTAAACAGTTCATGCATATTAATTTCTAAAAAAAATGATCAGAATCTCCTACCAGCTCATAAATAACAACAGTATTATAGACTTCAATCGAAAAAGCTTATATAGATATTTGCTAAAGGAAAAAGTAGAATCTGTTTTTCATACACCCAAAACAAGAAACATCACAAACTGGCTGATTGTCAATATTAAGGCTAATAGTTGCCAGAACCCCAAAATACACTGCTGAAACGCTAGATAAGATTAAGCTTTTCTATCTAAAATGATACACCTGAGTTATGTTCTCAAATTTGAATAAATATGCTACAAGACTAAACCTTCACAGAAACATCACAAACTGGCTGATTGTCAATATTAAGGCTAATAGTTGCCAGAACCCCAAAATACACTGCTGAAACGCTAGATAAGATTAAGCTTTTCTATCTAAAATGATACACCTGAGTTATGTTCTCAAATTTGAATAAATATGCTCAACGTAAATGACAAACATGAAAGAAACTCAAGAATAGTAGAATACTATCATAAGGTAACCATTAACAGAATACGATACAACCAATATGTTCTTGCACATAACATAAATCCATTTGAAAAGGAAAATATGGTTACAAAACCCTTCTTACCCGAGTACATAATAAACCCCTGGGTAGCTGATCATACAAACGCAGTTAAATTTCAAAACACTACAAAACTGGATATGAGCCAAGTGAATATAATACTTAACTCCAACCCAACTGATACTAACAAAACCAGGTATTTCATAAATCAAAATAGGGGATTAAAAACATACTAACATGGTAAAACTTTACAAAAAAAGAAAGAAAAAGAATGCGATAACTGAAATGGACTGTTCACCTTTTCGTGTTTTTCCTCCATGGGGCGAACTACTGGTGGAGCGGCCATGGAAAGGCTGATAAAAAGAGATGGGTAAAAAAATAACATGTAGAAGAACGCGTGGAAGCATATGGCTTTGGGATTTGAGCATTAAATTATCGAAAAGGCCACAGAAAATGGGCTGTAGCTATACAGCCCCTACAATGCACCGATACATGCACCCGGCATGATACCATACATGCATTAGGCATGATAATGCAGGGCAGTTTGAAAGCTACATTTATGTAATTTAAGGACAGTACAATGCACTGATACATGCACCCGGCATGATGCCATATATGCATTAGGCATGATAATGCAGGGCAGTATGAAAGCTACATTTATCTAATTTAAGGACAGGGGTGTTGACAGGCAGAGTTTATAGCACTCCAGTTCAAAGCCAGTTAACGGTTACCGATTCCTTTGTACTCCAGTTTTAATGCCAGTTAACTGCACTCCAGTTCAACGCCAGTTAACTGCTGCAAATACTATACATGCAATTTAATAACCGCCCTTAAGAAGCTTAAAATATCGACGCCGTTCAAATCAGATTTGTTCTTAAACCCTGTGAAACTCATACAAATCGTCCCTTTCTCCTTTTGTTTTTAGCGATCTGTAAATCAGAAAGAAACATTGGATGCCTTCTGTGATGTGCTTATCAAATTTGGTTGCTGGAGGGAGGTGAAAACAGTGAACAAGTAAGATATCTTCGTGTTGTTTTTTATTTTTCTTCTGATCACACTGCAGAAAATCCATTATGTTCTTCACATTGCCTGCAACATAGATCCAAATCATGCAATTTTGTGAAGTCTTCAGATTTCAACTTATCAGCAGCATATTCCAGCAATAATCTTCGGTATTGCTTTGCATATATCATCTTAAGCTTCCACGCTCATATGTAGTTAGTTTATTGCATAAGAAGCTCAAGCTCAACAGTTCATGATAAAAATGTTCCACGTATGCCATCTTCAGGGCCCTCAGAAAAAAGGTTGCAGTACTCGGATATGATATTTCTAGGAGATAAACTGCTCTGCTGATCTTCTTGCAGATTGCAGAGCCAATTCTATGGTTAATGGAAGGAACCTGAACTCTGATAACCCTCTTCTGTAGGGAAGGTTGATTTATTTGCTGACTAATGACTGGGTTTCACGCCATAGATCTCTGTGTATACACACAACATAGGTTATAATTTTTATTTTCTAATTAAAAATGTCATTCATTCATGAATGTAGAAAAAATTAAATTATTTATTTTTAAATTATCGTTGTTGTGAGAATTCTTTAATTTTTAAATCTTTTCAGCATTTATCTTTCATCATTTACAAATTCATTAATCAAAACTATCTTTATTCACCAATTTGAGAGATAAACTAACAACACTGATATGGTTGAAGAGTAATCAAAACTATCTTTATCCAATCACAAATAATCAATCACAATCACAAATAATGTCTTACTAATTTGTTGCCTCATTAAATATATTATCCATGCTTGATTTGTTGAAAAACCAGTCCAATGACAGACTCCTAAAGTGAATTAGGATAATAATCGACTCCAAAAGACTCAAAAGTATTGTGCATTTAGTTTATGGAGTTAATTGATATAGAAACATTTCATACAAATGTGTGAAAATCAATCTCACAATGACCCAAGATCAGCATACTACCCCCAACAAAAAAGTTCTATAAGTACAATTTATTTATTGAAAACACATGATAAATCACTCAAATGATTAGATTTCAAGTGACATGTTTTTTTTTCATAAATTTATGTAGTTGTGGGTATAAAGTCAACCTAGAAAATTTACTAAGTAGGGTAGATGGCAATGCAATGTTGTAATTAATGATACAAGTTCTATGATAATGTTTTCTAATGATGTGAAATTGCAACTCTTCAATGATGCTCCTTTATATGAAATAAAGACTTAGGACTGTCTTTTAATACAAGATTCGAGATGTTCAACTTTAGGTGTTTTGGCTCACAAGTGGATAGGAAACTATTCAATTTTTAAATGGGTTAAAGTTTGAATTGGGAGGACTTGGTTATAGGAATAGTCTAATATAGAGAACAAGACCACATATAGGAAAATAAATCGTAGCTTAAAATTTGATCTTATTTTAAGACGATAAATATAATAAATTGAGAATCAAATTAAATTACAAAGTCAATCTTATGCATTGCTTAGTTAATCTTATTTAGTAGTCATTACTCAATTTTTTTACAAACTTTTTTTTGCACAAAGTTATTTAATTTTTAAAAAATGTTTATTATGATAAGAGGCATTGTATAGTTGGAATAAAGGACATTAGGTGATATTCCGATCATGTACATAAAAACTAAAACACAACCAACATATATTAAAAAAATAAAACTATAAAATTAAACTTCTAAAAAATAGCATAAAAATAAATAATATTTACCACACTTTTCAAAGTTAAAAATAAAACAAAAGAATTACCAAAATAATTAGGCATGACTTTTTCAGTAGTAAACTAAAAATATATACATAAAATTAAAAGTAAGTAAATAATGTAATAAAAAATAATTCTTAAATAAAAATAAAAATTTATAGTTTGATGTCATAAATAAAATAATTAACATCAATAAGTTTTTGTTAAATAGATGTATTTAAGATATTTTAAAAATATGTATAAAAAATTAAAAATATATTAAAAAGAAATAAATATATGTATTATGAGATATTATATTTTTTTTTGTTAAATGACAAAATTTTAATCAATGGTCAAGAATTAGTAAATAAAATAATTAACATCAATAAGTTTTTGTTAAATAGATGTATTTAAGATATTTTAAAAATATGTA